>NDXZ01028464.1:5830-24087 GCA_003055125.1 Paykullia maculata | reverse complement strand
ATTTCAAACGGTTGATTTTGTGTTTGATGCGAAACTCTCTCACCAATACAATCACAGTTTTAGCTATGAGCACCCTAACGTGTGGTGACACATTTTTTAAATTAAATTATGTCTTTTGCTAAATTAAGCGCACCAAACTTTTAAATTTTCAGAAAGTAATAGTATTTTAACAAAGGCCTGTAGCCTTTCACAGGAATAATTTCAAAATCGCTTAATTAGACACATTTAGCTATTAGCAATTGTGTAACCAGCACTCGAGGGGAGTTTTGCAATGCACAGAAATTTATACATGTTGTATGTACATATATATGTACATTAAGCATACATATTATGTATGTATATACAATAAAAAAAAACAAATGTATTTTTGATAGCAATCGAATTCACTGAATATTAAAAACTATTTTTTATGGATCGCTGCACACTGAATGAATAATTAAAAGACATATACTTTTTTCGTTGCATTTTTATTCTCATCACACATTTTTCTGCTCTCGTTTACTTCATTCCAAGTGAATTCATTTTGAAGATCGTGTGTAAATTGTTAAGAAAATCAATATGAATTGTTTTTTAAGTACACAAAAGCTCTCTCTCTCTCTCTCTTAAATATTACGTATAATTATTTTATAATTTTACATAAATTTTATTTTCATTTCGTGCAAAAATAATTTTTTTTTTTTTTTTTGTTAAATAAACAATTGAATTTAAAATATTTGTTAATTTAAGACTTTCGCTAATTTGAAAAAAATCCTAAAATATTTATAGTTTATAGAAAAGTTCTTTTCATGGAAAAGATATATTTTTTTGTCGATTTTAATATTTTTTAAATATATACATATATATATTATGTTACTGCTGTTCCCTTTTTTTGCAATATTCTTACATATACATACATATGTTTGCAAACAAAATCATTGCAAAAGATTTATGTTTTCACTCATATTTCCGAATCAAATTAATATTCTATTATCAATACCTTAATATCATTGTCAAACTCAATTATATTTTATACCACCGTCGTCACCGTCAGCAGTATAATGTGCAGATAACCGTAGATTCACTTTTTATTTAATAAAACAATGTCAATACCAATTCGTTTTTTTTTGTAATTAAATGTTGGTAAAATTAAATTTGTGTACTTATTTAATACCATCGACAATATGCACTTGCCCTTTCCCCACACAAACAGCCATTACATTCGAACAGTATCAAATTTGATTGTCTTACAAATTTATATAAAGTTAATTTGATTTTTATGTATGTGTACGTATGTATGGCATAGTATCATAAAACGTCAGAAAACTATTGAGGTCATAAACTTATGACGAAAGCAATAATGAAAAAAGCAGATACTTTAACTAACTGACGTCATCGTTTTTTTTTTCAACAAGAAAATTTACCAACAAACAACAGACACAACATGACCGGAATTTACTAAAACTAAAGGAAGAAAAACTCAATATTTATTAAAAACATACATACATACATATATATAGACACATAAAGGAGGAGCTTACATACAGTTTTAAAGGACACATTTTTGTTTTATAAATAAAGTTACACTTTTTATAACTTTTAATGGGAGTGGTATTATTAATGTGTTTTTTTCGGGATAGATGGATAGTTTTTCAAGTTTTAATTTAAGTTTAATGCTCTGATTGTTAAATCATCACAAAGTATAGTTTCACTAGAATAAGAATAGAAAAGGTTTTATAGTAATTTTGTAACAAAAATTTAAAAAATCAAACACAAATCTTGATTGAAAAATGAACCATAGTTAGCCCTATCTCTGTTGGCAAGCAATCGTTATACACAGTCAGAAAATTTGGTTTTACTCAAAAGGGGAGCAAATATAAGCAAAAAAAAGGGGGGTCATAAAATTAAAATAAAAATTCCGTGCTGGTTATTTTACAAAGTTTTAAGAAGCAAAAAGTTTGTTTCCGCTAAATCTGAAATTTAAATTAATTAAACCAATTTTCAAAATATTTCATTTCATTTAATGCCTTTCGAAATTGGAAAAGTTCAAAGCACTCAGGAAAACAAGTAAGAGCGCTATGTTTGGCTGTGTCAATTCTTATATACCCTTCACTACGTGTATTTATGTATGTCTGTACGTCCCTTCACCAGAGGTGACAAGGTGACATTCCCATAAATTATATATATTCTGGATCCTTATAGATAGGGAAGTCGATTAAGACATGTCTGTCTGTCCGTCTGTCTGTTAAAATCAACTTTTCTCAGCCCGCAAATGTCGTTCAAGCCGGTTCTGATATAAAATTATCAGAAATTCTCTCGAGCTGCTTGCTATTTAAAACCAGTAAAATCGCCTAATAACTGACCGAGATATAAACCAAAAAAGACTACTACTATTTCTACTTTTTTTCTACACAAAAATGATTATATTTGTGTGTAAGCAATCCCTTTTGGGAAATTACACAAAAAAATAATTGTGTAAGACTTGCAGTTTTGGTTAATTTGAAAAAAATTCCTAATTGGCCACAATCAGCAAAGATATGGGCGAAAAAGCTATGTATATGAACTAGAATACTTTAATTACCTTACGGACATGCGAATACATACGTACACACATTACTATGCATATATACATATACACATACACAGCCAAACATAGCGCTCTTACTTGTTTTTAATTTTCCTCTTTTTTCTGAATTTTATTTAATTCGGCCTTAAAGTCTAACCGTAAAAATCGATTGAGGAGGTCATAAGAAACAAAAGTAAGTACATATATGTACATATAATGTGTATATACCTTGATGGGTCTTAGATGAATATTTCCTGATGTTACACACAGGTTAACAAACCATTCGCACTGATGGTGTAATAAGAACTAAATTTGTCAGACCTGAGTACAATTGCAAACAAATAAAAACAAATTATTCAGGATAATTTTTGGAATATTTTTAGTATGGAAAATTCTGTTTGATTTTGAGTCAAAATATTTGAAAGAAATCTAAAAAGTGTTTTCATTTTTCTGCAACACATGTAGTTTCTTAATGACTCATCTACATATGTACATACATACATACATGTGTTCTTTTTATTTATAAAGAATTCAAATGAATCAAAAAGTAAACAAATCTTTTGATTTTTAAACAAATTTAAATCGAATTTTTCCTTCATAATATTCAAATGTTGAATTACGCATTTAAAAATTTACTTTAATTCCATTTTTAAAATAAACACAATTTCTTTGTGTGATAAAACAAAAATTTTATAATTTTTTCCTTTCAAAAATTAAACATTGAGACTTATTTTTAATTTGAGACTGTCTTTTTTGAAATTTCTTAGCATATTTCTTTCTTTAAATTAATTTTTATCGAAAAAAATTATCTACATATTTAACAAATATTTCTTATCAGCTGTTGTTGTTAATTGTGTTGATCTGTAATGTCCGTATTTGTATCTCTAAGTTATTTTATAAGTAAGTATGCCTATACATTATACAAATAATTTTTGTCTTAAAGCAAACTTTATTTTCTTAGTCATAAATCACAGTCAATAAACATAAATTTTGTGTGTTGAAAGTCATCATAATCTATCGTAATCACGTGTAAAATACTTTAGTTATATATGTATGTATCTTTAGTTAGATTAATTCAACGTCGCGAAAAATTTTCCCATTTGCAAAAATAGGAAACCTTAGCATTTAACGGTATTTAGTTGCTATTTGTTGTCAAAAAAAGATATTTTTTAAAGAACGCAAATGTATATTTGTATTTGTGTACACATGCATATGTATGTACATACTCCCACTACAGAATAGGACACCAAAAAAACTGAAAAACAGGAAAACATTTTCAGAAAATCTTAAACTAAAATATGCTTTAAATCATTGTGTAACTACAAAAGATGATTGCAGTTCGTATAAGTATGATTTTTTCTTGATTTTTGTTTTATATACATACATATGTAAGTATGTATGTATAAAGTTTGAAAGAAAAGAGAGAATCTGTAAATGTTTGACGTTCAGCTGCTCTAGTCAGCTGATCAGCTGCTCTAGTCAGGATCAGCTGCTCTAGTCAGGCCACCCATATAATTGCACATGGTTAAAATATAAATATGAAAATGATTTTGGGAGTTGCACAAGATTTTACGGATAAATAGAGGGTAACGTAAAAAATTGTTTACTGTATCTTAGTTATTGATGAACCCATAAGTACATATGTATGTCTGGGAGGTGCAATATATTATGGGCAAAAAAAATATGGGTAAAAACAGAGCCAGTCGTTGTTATATTTTGCTAGTTTCCATCATACAAATTTCCCTAATAAATCTAATAGTAAATAATTTAATTCTTATTATACATATATGTATATTTATTCTTATTTGAAACAAGAGTAGATGCTGGGTGAGAGTAAAAATAAATAAAAGGCGTAATTGACCTACAAAAGCTGACAATATAGCGCAGAATGTTGACAAGGAAATAATTTTGTTTTTTTTTATAATCAAATTAGGAATGTTTTTACAGAACTTTTACTATTGACAATTGCGCCCTCTAATCTGAACTACGAGATATGGTTTTTATCAGCTTCTTTCAATTGTAACAAAATTAAATATTATCTATTTTATCTTTTGTCACTTTAGATAACCGAGTCTTTTACATAAAGAGGTTTTACTAAGGAGAGTTACATTTACTATGATTTATTTTCATTTTTTAAAACTTAATCTCTCATATAAGTATTTAAAAAATAAATAAATTTAGATTTAAAGTTTATATGTACGTTTAGGTTTAGAGCTGACTTTGCATAACTTGTGATTTTTCCTCTAACTAAGATAATAACGATAAACGATCTCTTTGTTGTGCTGATTTGTTTTTCGTCAGGTTACATGTTGCCAATCTTTAACTAACGATACATTTAATTTTACAAACTATTTTCAATATTTTGCCACTTTCTGAAAAGTTCTTAATTTAGAGACAGTTTTTGGAAAGCTTTTATATCACGAGGCTGCAAAAAACTAAAAAGATTTTTATTGCCTAAAGCACTAATAATTGGCGCTCACGTTGCTAAAAATAAATTTGTTATTTTTACCACTTTAATATAAACAATATTACTAGCAAATTACTTTTTTATTTGCGTATTTTCATGTGACAAGGGTTTCTTAATTCCTAATTATTTGGAATTTCACATGCCAGCATGTTAAAAATAATGCCTTATCTTTTTAACTTTTTCGGAGTTAAGACATTCTTATTAAAAATTGCACTGAACATTAGAGATATTATAGCAGATTAAAGGTCACTATTAACAAGTTTTTTTGAATATTTTAGAACTCTTTTCATAAAAGTCTTAAAATTTTATTTGTAATTGATTCTTTTTAAAATAATCTAAATATGTATATAAAAAGAAAAAAGATCTTATAAATTGCCAACAATTTTCCCAACGATCGCTGCTACTAAAACCCTGTATTTAATTAATAATATTGACAGACGTATTGAAAAATAATAACAAAATATATATGAACATACATACATATTAAGCAATAAGCGAGCGAAAAAAGGAAGGAAGTGCAGCATGGAAAAAAACATTTCAAGCTAAAATTTTGTATCTTGTAAATTTCATTTATATACATACATATGTATGTTCACATTCATACCAAAATTTACAATAATGATAGCAAACAAAAAAATATATGTACATACATACATATATTGAAAGGAAAAATATTAAATATAATAACAACAAGAAAAACAAAATCACAACATTTTACTCAACTTAGTTAAAGAGAAAAACATCTAAAACGAATGCGCTAAAAATAAATAGTTCAACACAAAACATTTTGTACTCAAAATCGTGTGAATTTTACAAAAAAACAAAACAAAATATTACAGTGGGTTTACAAAAGTACAATGCGAATTCATATTAATAATGTTAATAAAATAAAATGTATTTACTGAGAATAACATTTTGGGGTCGCAAATTAATATTGTAGAATAACAAACGGAATGACAAACTTATATATAACCTTGTCACCTGGGGTGAAGCGTATAACAATTATTATTAAAAATTATTTATAAAAAAGAATTATTTCTTATTTTTTTAATATTCTTTATTATTATTTACATGTTTTTCGAGTTAGGAAAAAATTACCTGAAAATGATTACGAAAATTATAATTAACCGTACTTTTCTGTTAATTAAACATTAAAAAAATAGAAAATTTATTAAGAGATAAGTAAAGAATTTTAAAAAAGTTGTTCAAAACTATAAACAAAATCAGGTTATTATAAATAGATTTATGTTAAAAGTTAAAAAACAGCACAGAGACATTGATAGTCCTTAAATTTTCCATTAATAAGCTAAAATATAATTTTAGGTAAATTTCAATATGATTCCTCCATATTTCTATTAAGATTTTTCCAATATATAGAGACAAAAGTTATCTGACTCACTTGTGGTACATGAAATAATTGATAACAATTTTACATTAATTAAAGATAAAAATTAAAACAATGTAAACTCAGCATTGTTTATCTTATATCGTTTTTTTTTATTTTTATCTCTACTAAACATGTTGTTGGCCACACTGTTCCACTCAGTCAGTGATGGAGAGCCTCAAATAATAACAAAACGACGGCGCATTTCAAAAGTGTCTTGACACAAATAGATGCTCTAGCAAATTCAGTCGATAAAACACTACGTTCGAATACGGTTGACTTTTGAAATAAATTTACGGAACCGACAGTGTAAAAGAAATAAAAAATTGGAAAGTTTTAATTTCATTTAAGAAACCAAATAAAAAAGAATTTTATTTTAATGTAGATTTTGTAAAACCAAAGCAAAACAAATAAGAAGAAAGAAGAAAATCCGCAAAATGCTTTTTTATAGATTTTTCTAAAAGGAAAAACAAGAAATCCAATAAAGAAAACATTTACATACAAAAATTAACTTAATTAGTCAAAATAAAATCAAGCGAAAACAAATAATTTATAGCGAAAATTAAGAAAAAGATAAAATTATTTGATTTTAAAAAAAGTTATTTAATACAATAACATACTCCCACCCCTTGCGATTACAGTTACAGAAAAGATATTACCCAAAAATATAACCTTAAAAAAGGTATAAATAAGGAATAAAGCGAAACCACCGTTTGTTGTTAAAATCGGCTTTTTCTAGTCAAAAGGAACTTTAAACCAAAAACATAAGTGTTAGTGTAACTCAAAAAAAAAAAAATATTTTCAAAATAAAAAACCCCCGAAAAAGCACTCGCTTATAGATTATGACAATGGTTGAAGGTATGACTTCCATTGATTTGGGGACTAGTCCCATGCAGGAAACAACCAGAGAGATTGGCGACGTTATGCCAGATACACTACTGGAAACACCAGAAGAAAGGTCAGTAGTTGTTAAAAATAAACATTTTAAAGTTATAGCTTAGGAATAATGATGGTTAAAGGACTGTCTATAAAATTATCATCTCTATTGCATTGTTGCAACAACTACCAACTACCAACAACCAACTTTTTCTATTGATTTTTTTTTTTAATTTCACGGAAATTTACTCACGTCTTTTTTTTATATTCACTCTTTAACACGGTCGTATAAAGAAAGAAAATCTTGTATTTTTTTCTTTTACACCTAGAAGTTATAGGGAATTGATTAAAGAAAACATTTACCTTTATAACAACTGTACATATGTATGTGCAAGTTCCTTTTTAAAAGACAGTGACGTCATTGGCCACATTTATAAATGTTAAAATAACCATCACTATTGTCTTGTCTATGTATTGAAATAGTTTTTTTCGTGTTTGCGATGTGTTTTTATTACGTATTTTTTCTATTTTTATTTTTTATTTATTTTTGTAAAATTTATTTTTAGTTATAAAATGTTTGATCTAAATCGAAAACACAGACCATCATAGTTTTGTAATAAACTTTTCTGTTTTATTTTTGTAATTAGTTTTTGAGGGCTTAAAAATTATAGCTTTATGTCACGATATCATATAAATAAGTTTATTTGTTATTTAAAACTTTCACAAATGTTTCAATGGCACTAACAATTCCTTAATGCTGTTAGTTTTTACCTTGTTTTTAATTAAATTAATTACAATAAAAATAATTTCAGGAACTAAATTTTTAGTAAAAAGTAATACATTAAACCCGGTAACCCGCTTCTAACCTTAATCAGATAAAAAAAAATATTTGAAAATAAAAATAAAAACATACAAAAATAAACTTCTAAAAAGAACTGCAAACTGGTTTAAAAACGACACAACTTGGTTGCCTCTGACGATATTTTCGAAATTTTTTATTTGCCCTCTAAAATTACATATGTACGTACATTATATAAAATTACCTCCTATTCACTTCTTATTACCTTCAGGTCAGTGGTGAAGAGTTTCGCTTTGCATCGAGACTTCTTTTAGTAATACTAATATCTACTAAGATGTAAGTTGTTGTTGTGTATATAAGTTAGAAAAAAATAAATTTATCGCTGTCGCACCCGTTATTTTTTAAAAATTATTTTTTTTTATTTGTTTATTAATTAAATAATCATTATTAAGTTAGGGCATGCCTTCCGGGTCATTTGAAAAATATTGACTTATTAACCCAAAATCCGCAGCAAAAAACTATATGACTTTAGCTACCTTTCTGATATCCTTATAAATACATATGTACATACATACATACATGAAAATGTATTACTTTACGATAGGTTATTACAAAAATTATGTTAACATGTTTAACAAAACATTATTTTAATTTATAAAAATACAGAACAAATAATGAACTCAAAATAAAATACAGAACATTTTAAGGGTTTTTACATAAGAATAATTTATACAGAACAGAGCTCTCAAATACAGTACTGTTCTGTATAAAACAGAACGAATGGTCACCGTTCACGTTATAGTTCATGACCTTTAACAACTTCAATTGGAATAATACCAACTGTTACAGGAACAGTCAAATGGTTTCACCAATTTGATATATCATTATCAATGATGACGAGACGTATCACGAGAAGAAACATTTCAAGGTCTTCACATTACTACACTACTATAGTAGTAACAGGTTTACGATGAGGAATAATTCTAATTGTTTTATCAAAAGTTTTATTTTTTGTATCATTTTTCTAAGCTTTTTCATAGTAGTCCTTCTCCATCAGTTGAATTAGAAGCTAGATGACCTCTTATAGGCTACACATCTTTAAACCCATTCCAAATTCCATTATTGTTCAATGTATTTTACTAATGTAGATTCGTTAAATTAATTATTCATAATCCTTTATTATTGTGTAATTAAGCTAAAAGCCGGCGAAATTCTTCTCTGCAAATCATAAAAGTTTTTGCATAGATTTCTGCAATGAAGACATTATTTATTTCAAAATAAAAAATTAAATTTTATCCTTAAAAAGTTTCAAAATTAGACTGATGAAAAGCGCTAGATCTAATGCAAAAACGCTAAATTGGCAACGCTTACATTTAATCCCAATTCCGGAAGGATATTTCTATGACTAACTAAGGATCAGGATTTATTATAATGAAGATTTTTATAAGAGCATTTTTCCTTATTTTTTTTAAGTAAAACAAGTAGCCGTATTTGTTGTTGTGGTGTTGTTCTTTGTTCTCTGTTTAGCAACAAAACCTTTAAGCTCTGCACAGTTTACAGGCATATTTGGTTTTAAAAAAGTTAGTTTCATATCAATTCAATTTAACACACACACACACACACATACATGAAAACATAAATGCAAATGTTTAGACTGTTTTGGAAAATCATTTCTTCGCTGGAAAGTTTTGGGCTAAATATTGAATTTAGGTTGGCTCGACTTAACAAAAAAGGCTACAATAAACCACAAATAGAAAAACTTTGTTAAGTTTTTAAGCTTTGACCCTTATTGTACAAATTAACTTCTATTATATTAAGTAATAAACTTAAACAGGTTTATTTCACTTCTTAAAATTACCAAAATGTATCCCTACTTTGAGATTTTCCATAAAACTATTAACCGCTAAGTGAAAATGGCTAATTATAAACATTTGGAATGAATTGTGTTTAGTAAAGTAGGGTTGCGATCTCATCTACATTGACTTCAAAATTTTATAAATGCCAGGAATATATATGTACATAAATAATTAATGTAACCATGATTAGTTTGCCCGCTTTTTGTCCAAAACAAAAAATATTGTTCCACGTTTTATTTATTTCTACAATATATAAAACAACAAATACTGTAATTAGAACATTAATCCAACATAATTTTTTCAGTAGCAGGGCAGTTGGCATGGAATGCCTCGTATACTTATGTATGCCTTACAGGTCTCAAATGAATATTTTTTAGTGCGAAATGACACAAAGTGATGGAAGATATAAAAATTGTAATTTTTAAATTAAAATGTATTGATTATTTATACATTGTAGTAATAATACATATAGTTACATACATATATATATGTATGTAGGTATAAAGTACAACGAAAAAAACTGTAATTTTTTATGCACTTCTACTTACTATAATACAATTGTATATAGTTTAAAAGTGCAGCATATAGACAGCTTAAAACTAAGAATAAACTTTAAACATTTTAAATATGTTGAAAAATCTTAAATTAGTTTAACTAAAATGGTAGGTGTAGGCAAGTTAAATAGAAGGAGCCCCAAAGGGTCTCCTGTTCCTTAGGACATACACTTAAGCCTGCGGTCGGCTAATTGTGCTTTAGCTAAAATAGTTTCACTTTTATATCTTGAATTTGTTTATATTCTTCTCTACTTAAATAATGGAAAGTTTATCTAATTAATATGTAATTACTAATTACATTATCATTTTCTGTTAAACTTAAATTAAACCATTTGGCATCTCACAACAAGCATCTTTCAAAGCAAAATTTAAAAAGTAAAATAGAATATTTATTTCAAATAACATATGTATGTACATATATGTATGTATATGACTTAAATACATTAATTGTATTTTTCCATTTATTGAAATTCTATTTACAACAGGTTTTTTATTAATATGTTTATTTGTTTTTGTTAACAACAATTTAACTACTGATCTAGATACTTGATTCATTTATATTCTTTAAACAGTAACCACTAGCTACTACTAGTATATAATATTTATAGGTATTAATATTAAATAATTAGTTAGCAATTTTAGATTAGCCTTTTGTTACTCAAATGGGAATGGGAATTGCATATGTTTTTGGGCGAATGTATGAAGAAACTTATATCTCAGCCGCTTATTGATGGATATTGCCAGTTTTCAATACCGATTTTTTCGAAAGTATTTCCAAAAGTTTGATACCACGAAAACTTGATTTCAACCAACACACGGACAGACGGATAGACGTACAGACAGACATAGCTAAATCGACTTTCCTATGTATAAGGATCCAGAATATATATATACTTTATAGAGTCGAAAATTAATATTAAAGAAATTACACATGTGTGAAGGGTATAATTATATAAAAATTGCCTTCTATTCACTTCTCATTTTTCATATGTAATCTTGGCTACTAACTATTTTTTCATTAGTAAATAACTTCCGTGCGAAGCCCGGGCGCTCTTCTAGTTTTTTTTAAAAAAAGAGTATTGTTCTCATATTCACCATAATTTTTATACCCTTCACCTAAGGTGATAAGGGTATATAATATATGTTTGTCATTCCGGTTGTAATTTCTACAATATTCATTTGTGACCCCATAAAGTATATATATTTAGCCATGTTCGTCTGTTGAAATCAACTTTTCTCAGCCCCCCGATGTTGTACGGACACGTTATTGGTATCAAACGATCAAAATTTGAAAATCACCAAAATCCGACAGTTAACGAGATATAAGCAACATTTTTTTTCACAAAAATGATTATATTCGTGTGTAAGAAAGACATGCCTTGTGAGACGTTTAAAAAAAAAATTTTAAGATATTTTTTGAGATACATAAAGGCAAACATTTTTATTCACGTAAATACACGCAGTGAAGAGTATTTATATTTTTATTTTTTTGGTGGAGGATATAAAAAGAGCATCTCATGTTTTATCTAGAGAAAGTATATCTTGCAGATAAAGCATTTCTTTTATTTAATTTTTTTTCTTCATATTTAATATCACATGCATTATAAACAATGAAAGCAAATATTAAAAACTTAACATCTTTATACGCATTGCGTTAGTTTTTTATCTGACATCTACTAAGATTGATAGCGCATTTATTTCAAAATTGCCTTAATGTTTTATTCTATTTAATGTGACGTGTTTTTATTTATTTATAATATTTTAATATTTAAGATTTGATGTAGTGGTGATTCATTTATTTATTTGCCTGTTATGGATTTTAGCTGATTCAATATTGTAGCTGTTAATATGTTAATGCCATTTTAAAGACTTGTTTTTTTTTTCTTTAAACACATTTGAACAATAATTGTTAACAATTAAATGTTGTTACCGGTTTTAAATGTTGTTAATTGATGTAAAATTTTTCATCAATATTAAATTTGATACATAAGTACAATGATCCACAACACATGGCAATTAATTTCACCTGCTCAAATTAAAATTATTGTTGGTTGCTTATAATGACTGAATATGGAACATTTGGCGCTTGTTGTGATAAAAGGAATGTTGCACATTAGTTTTAAGCTTTAATAACACAAAATATCAAGATTTTACAAAATTTCAAGTTTTTCTTTTAATATCATAATTGGAAAGATATACATACATACATACATATGTATTTAAATAATAACTAAAATTGCTAAAGCACTATAATTGACTTAACCGAAGAGAGTGAAAACTAGGGATTATCATATTAAGTCTACCTTGAATACCTAAAAATTTAAAAAAAAAATTATTTTTTTGTGAGGCCTTGCAAAAAAGGCTTAAATTTAAGCTAAAAAACATAAAAGTAAGTTTATATACATAAGATTAGATTTATTTTAAGATAAACTAATCTTATCATTAGTTAACGGTTGATCTTGAAGTTAAAAAACTTGTGTTTTATTCTTCTGTTGTAAGTTAGTTAAAGTCCGTTTTACACGTGTTAATAGCCTAACAATTTTGTATTTTTGACTGGTTTAAAACATATCGCTTACCGGCTGCAAAAAAGGTACAATTTAAAATAAATATTCCTTTATTGGCAAATGTGTAGGATTGCTTATGGAAATTAAGCCAAAAAAGGTTATTTATGTAAACTTTTATCATGTTTAACTTGAAAAAAAAAATATATTTTAAAAATCTTATTTTAAAGGCTGTCTATCGAAACTGTCACATTTTTTGCTCAAATATCACAACAAAATTGTTTTCCCTTATTTCTCTTAATTTTAGATGAGTTATTTTGCTTTTTAATTTCTATATATAAAAAAATATATGACTCGTAAAAAAATTAGCAACAAAATTAATGACTAAACGTTCATATCTATTAACAGACTTTTATTTATTATTTTCATTAGTATATTCATTTACAAATGTTTTTTGTTTTTGCATTTTTTTATGACTTAACCCGTAATAAACATTACAAATAAATTATTTAATTTAAACAATTTTGTATTATTTATTCTCTGTTTTAGATATGAACAACTCTTGCATCGAGCTCAAGTTGAAGATTTAAACGAAGTTTCCGGCATTGGTTGCATTTATCAAAGTGGGGTGGATCGTTTGGGTAGACCCGTAATTGTATTTTGTGGCAAATGGTTTCCAGCCCATAATGTTGATTTGGAAAAAGTAAGTTCATCATACAAATTGTTTTCTTTCAATTTATAAATATTAATGTTATTAATAAATTTTTAATAGGCCTTATTATATTTAATAAAATTACTGGATCCCATCGTAAAAGGAGACTATGTCATTGCTTACTTCCATACGTTAACCAATAGCAATAATTATCCATCACTTCATTGGTTACGAGAAGTCTACAGTGTATTGCCTTACAAGTAAGTAAAAAAATTGTTTTAATAGAAAACTTGTCGAAGCTTAAAACAATTATTTTAAATAGAATATAGAAGCTTAGTTCTCTATTAGGTTAAGAGCATTTTTAGATGATTTTAGGTAAATTTTTTTGAATAATATTAATTATAAAAATTTTCTATAAATGTTAATTCATATCAGTTCGATGGTTCAAGCAGGACAAATAGATGTGATGATGTTGAAAAGCTTTAAATGGTTGTAGTAACTTTCGTTCTCACTCAACTAGTGCTAGAAAATATAAATATCGGCGACTATCAGTCACCATATTATATTTCCTAATAAATTGTGTTTTAAAAAGATGAGATTTACATCCAACACTAAAATATCGATCAAAGAGTGCTGATGATAAAACCGTAGCTGGTTTCGAAAATGCATTTCAATCGGCTAGTGTGGGAAAACTTACTTTTTCAGAATATTCTTTGAATTATCACAAATAAAAAACTAATTTCTTCGTTCGTTCTTTCGTTTTAAGTAATTTTTATTCTACTGGAATTAATATAAAATTTACCACAAAAATATCAAAATCTGTACGCATCTTTGAATCTATAGGGCCATCTAGTTTACGTTGCTACAAGTTATTATTTATTTATTTAATTGTCTTCTTTTACCCGTTCTATGGAATGGTTTTAAAAGTTGTTCTTAATCTATGAATCTTATTTAATTTTTTTAAACTTAGATTCAGTTTATAAGTGACGTTAACTCTTTTTGATATGTCAAAAGTTTTGAGTTGTTATTAAATGACTAACAAACTATCGTTATTTTAAAATATTTTGGGGGAAAATCAATTTTAAAACCTTTTTTAAAGTCCAATTAACAGCAATCATATTGTTTTACCTAAAAGATTTAGAACTAAACTAAAAGCAGAAGTTATTTTAAAACGCTTTGCTTTTACTCAATAATATTGTAACTTTTTTTCCATTTCTTTATCTTTTACAGATACAAAAAGAATCTTAAAGCTTTTTATATTGTACATCCAACATTCTGGACTAAGGTATGTTGCTTGATTTTGCTTTTTAAATTAATCATTTGAATTTATGTTTATATTTTGAAATTATTATTTTCCCTTGTTAGATGATGACATGGTGGTTCACCACCTTCATGGCTCCGGCCATTAAAGCCAAAGTTCACTCATTGCCCGGTTTAGAGCATTTATATTCAGCAATTTCAAAGGATCAATTAGAAATTCCTGCATATATTACCGAATACGATATGACAACAAATGGGCTACATTATTTTACACCACAACCCCAGTTGACACCATCATAGACTACAATTATTAGACCCGAGCCTGTATAAAAATATTAGGACAGACTCTAAAAGTCGAAAGTCAATCAATCATTCAGTTACATAATCAAGAAAGTAGAGAATAGACGTTAACAAAAACAACAAAATTTAACAACAAAAAAAATAAAATAAAAATAGCCCATCAATGTTTTTATACAAAACAATTAGGCAGAACAGAATTTCAAAAACAAACGTACTTACATACAAGAATTGTATAAAAAAATGAGAAAAAATAAAACTAAAATTATGTACCTTTTAAAAAAAAATTAAAACAATTAAAAACTCCAAATTATATTGTTAAAACAACTAATATTAATTATCATTAATAGTAATAAGGAATACTTTGAAATGTAGTTAAAAGAAATATTTTAAACAATATCTGAACTAACAAATAAGGATTAATAAAAATTGTTGTAGAATTATTAAAAAATGTTGTTAAAGTTTTTCAGCTTAAGTTCTATAACTTTTCCCAAACAAAAAATTATTATATACAGTATGAAAAATTTGTATTCGCACACTATCTTTTTTAAAGTGAAAAAAAAACTTTACTCAGATTTTAATAAAAATCTAAACAAAATTAGATTCCAATCAACTATTAAAAAATTATCCTTCATATTCAAAAAGTCTTAACACTTATTAAACTCATTTATCTTCTTCAAAAACAAAAACTTGAAAATAACTTAAATTCAATATTTATAAAACAGAATTTCTTTAGGTACGAATTTAAAAAAAAAAGCTAAAACTAAAAATTTTTATTCCATAATTAAGTAAATCATTTGTATTTAATTAAGAAAAAAAGTTTTTAAATCCTTAAATTTTAAAATAATTATATTATTTCGATTTATTGTAAATTTGACATCCATTTAAAAATATTTATTCATTATTTATTTATCTAACAAAAAAAACACTTAAAACTAATTCCAAATGCTCTTAATTAATAAAAAAAAGAATATATATATTAACAAAAGCAAAATGTTAACGAAAAAATCTTTAAAAAAATTAATAAAAAAAATATTTAAATTAAATATGTATGTACCTTGAATTTAGTAAAACCCGCTGAACGAAATTAAATTAATTAAATGAAATTAGGAAAAAATGAATTTCATTAAAGGAACTATATTTTTGGGATAATGTAAGAGAAATCTGTACAATTAAAATATGGAAAAATTTATTAAATAATATTTTTATAAAAGAATTCTCTCAACGAATATTCTTTAAATATAACATTCACTACAACAGTAATTTGACAATTTCGGCAAAATTTATTGAAAATAAATCATTTGTAATCAATGCTCTTAAATGAAGTCTGCATTGAAGGATGTTTGCCAAGACTGATATAAACAAGATGACGCATTCCGGTTGTAAAAAGTTTTTCTCTCTGCGCATCTACGTCATAAAAGTGGCGCTCTCAATAAAAACAAAAGCAAAACGTAAACAAACAGTGTGATTCGTATAAAAAAAACCTTTTTTAATGAAATGTACATGAAAATTATTAATTTATTTATTTTTAAGCATTTTCATAAACAATTCAAGTAAAATTTATTCCTTGTTTTAAAAGTTATTTACAAAGAATTCCGGTGTTAGAAGTAAGGCATATGATAAAATACCGTTTTTAAGCCAATTTCATAAATAAAAGCACACAGTGTTTATATATTTTTGTTATAGAAATATTTTTTTAAAAATAAAACGTTTTTTTTTATTAATTTTGCGTTTTCTTTGCTTGGACAGTTCAGAGAGTTCATGATTTAGGGCTCTTATTTAAAAACACATCTGAGCTCTAAAGGAAAATTTATAGTTTAAGCCAATTTCATGTGTTTTTTTAATAAACCTTCGGTAATAAGCAAGCCTTCGTTGTTATTTAATTGAAAAGTGCTTGCTTTAACACATCATGATAAATAAAAACATTTAAGTTTTCGAATTAATTAAAATATGAAACTTTTATCACTGTTTTAAAAAATTTCTATGAAATTTACAATTTTTACATTTTAGTTTACAGTTTCTATATTTTTCTGTTTTTGTAACGTCATACATTAAACAGCTGATTTTTGTTAACAGAAAGGAACATGCGCAATGCGTAATCTTGTTTTTATCAACACAGATAACGCCTGTAATAAATGTAATAAAAAAAATTCCCTTTGAGCTGCAGTCACCTTTTACATAATTACACCATTTAAGTACATTTTTATTCTCGGATTGGTCTTGCCATCTCTAAAAATTTCTTGAAATAGTTTTCTTCTCTCATACCACGTTAAATTACTTATCAAATTATATTATTTTTGTTTATATTTATATGTAAACTATATCTTTGGTTTACCGCACGAAACAATATGTTTAAAAAAAAGCGATAAAAATGATTAGTTTGTTAAAAAATCTACGCAATAGAGTTTTTATTATTAAAAATACCTAAAGCAACAACTGTTTGGAATAAAACTAAGATTTTGTACATTTTGGCGCAAAATATAAAATTATTAAAAAGACAAAAGTTTTGCCTTTTATAACACTTTAATATTTCAATTTCTTTCAAGCAGGTCAAGAAGCTACGGTATTAGTGTAATAAATTTAAATTTTGACAGATTGTAGTCGATAGCCCGCTGTCGTCTATGTATTTCTAGCTTTCCATCAACACTTTGTTGCTATTTTTGTTTAGTTGTTTCTCCCCCATTAAATGATATAAAAACAAAAACTAAGCAAAAACATTTATAGAATCTATAAAAAATTATTGGATTATTGTTTTAAATTATTATCCCAAAAAAAATTTCCTTTTAATGTACGCGAATATTTACACTTAATAAAATTAAGCAATTAAATGTTTAAGAACTCTTTAAAAAAAATGCATTAAATTCCCATTATGAAATCATTGTTACTAAAGAAAATGTTTTTCCCTCTTCCAAAAGAGATTTATAAAAAAATAGGCACCCTTTTTATTAGGAATGTAAAATCAATAAAAGCAAAAAATTTAAAATTCTATAAATATATAAAACAAAAATATTTGTATAAAAACTTACATATAAATGACAAAAAAATCAATTTTGCATGCCATTAATGCAC
>NDXZ01028460.1:2668-14257 GCA_003055125.1 Paykullia maculata | reverse complement strand
AAACGCAAAACGAAACGACGCAAAGCGAGGTATGGGTGTATACGTAAATACGGGTATATAAGATTAAATACAGGTGAATATAGCCGCTCTTACTTATTTGAAATTTAATTCATGTCAACACGTCGAAATTCTGCTCATGCAAAGTATATGTAATTGCGTATCCGCTTTCGTCTCTCTGATACAAACTCAAAAATTATGTTTTTCATGATTAACTTGTTACGAACACAAAATTATAGGCCATATGTGTATTTTTTTTCTTCATAGAAACTATCATAAGGGCTATAGCAGCGGTTCTATTGTCATTTAGTGTTCTTATTGTCATTTAGAAAAAAGCTTTTAATGGTTGTGGTACATTTCGTTCTCACTCAACAAGTGGTAGAAAATATGAATATCGGCGACAATCAATCACTATATTCCAATTCCTGATAAACTATACACTATAGTGCTGATGGTAAAACCGGCAAGTGTCGGGAAACAAACTATTTTCATCATAATAAAGAAATTTAAAAATAGACTTGAGCCGGAATTAATGAAAAAGTCGTTATAATATTTAAGTTCGAGTAAAAAATAAAAAAAGATTATTTAAAAATATTTAATTTCTTCATAACAAGTAACTTATTAACCTGCAACATGTTCATATTAGTACTTTAGTTTTGACAAACTGTAGTCGGTAGCTTGCTGTCGTCTTTGCGTTTACAGCATCCATTGTTTTTATAATTTGTCACTGTTAAATAATGTTAAATAAAAATGTAAGAAAAAAAAAATGTAACCACTAATCATGTTAGAACCTCATAAATGTTTGTGTAGAGTCGTTTGGGGTGTATGTGTAGGTCTACACGCAAAAACGAGGCAGTCGTCTTTTTTTGCTTATATCTCTGCCGGTTATTAATGGATCTTGCCAGTTTTTAATACCTTTTTTCTCGAAAACATTTCTAAAAGTTTGATACCACATAGAACCCTAAGTGACTTATGGGAGCTACGTAAACTTGATTTGAACACACACACGGACAGACGGACATGGTTAAATTGACTTCCCTATCTATAAGGATCCTGAATATATATACTTTATAGGGTCGCAAATGAATATTGAAGAAATTACAAACGGAATGACAAACCTATATATACACTTACAACATGTGTGTGTGTGTGTGAAGGGTATAAAAATACTAATAACACTATGAAAAGATTAAAAATGAGACAAACGGCGCACCTGTCTACCAAAGTTAATAAAAACATATTTATATGTATACTTATCGTTCCGATATTTAATTAGAACCCCTAAATTCTTTAATATAATAGTGCTTAACAAGAAGTCGTTGCCATCGACGCAAAATAACTTATAAAACGGCTCTATGTTCCTCATAGGAACAACAGGAACAAATGATAATAATAATTACACGGGCCAACAAATTTTTAACCCTGAGACCAGAGTACACTTTTCAAAAGATTTGAGCTGCGCTGAGTCAGAATCTGAACTAAAAATTTGCCCATCACATCAGGTTTTCATAACATCTTAACATAAAAGTTGAAGAAACTCCGTTGCGAGCTCAGCTTTTTTTTATAAAATTTGTTACGTTGTCTGACAGTCCTACCTATTGGCTTCAAAATAAAGGTTTAACCTCTGTTATATCTGAAGATATCTTAATCTAGTGTTTAAAAAACTCGGTTTTTTCGGTTCGAAGGTAAGATTTGGAATCATTATAACCCAAACCATTAAAAAAGTACACTCTTGTCCCACGGTTTCGACTTTTTAAAATTATGTCAGCCTGTGTACTCCTCTGTAAGAAACATATTTTCAGTCACGGGGTGTTAACCTTTGAAAATTTAAATAATATTGTCAATTATTTTAAGATAGTAAATAGATTGACAAAAAAAACGGTAACCACAATAATTTAATGAGCTTGTTTCTCTAAAAATTAAGAAAATGTTAAACGAAACATTTTTATTTTAGAAGAAAACTCACCTGTTTTATGTCAGACATAGAACGGTTTTTATAGTTTAACCCTATCCCCAAAAAATACTTATCTGGGTATTTTAATTAATTAATGCAAATTTGTTTGCTGACTTTAATGAATATTTGTCATATTAACGTTCACAAAGTTTCATTTCCAGCATCACAAAACGATCCATGCATCGTCATCATCATCATCTTGATGCTACCGTTTGTAAAAAGGGAAAATTGTCTGCATGTCTTTAAAATGTGTCTACACACATTGTCATCTTTGACTAATGACAATGTTTATTTTATGATCTCTACTACAACATACTTGGAGTTATTCCAAATATTTTTTTTATTTCTCATTTATTTGGCGTCTAGCATTTAAGAAAGACCTGTTAATAATCTATCCGTATTATCAACATATTCATACAAGTATTTGTTGCTATCTGAAACGATTTAAAATATTTTAAGTTTATTATTTAAATCATACAATTAGTAGGGAATATTAAAGAAACTAGAAAAAAACTAAAACACAAATTTAGCATTTATAGTTGTTTTTTCTATGTGTGCTTCCACTAGTTACTGGTCATTAAATTGGAATTATGTTGGCTGTAAATTTACACAAAATTTAGCATATTATTAAAAATGTGAACGTGCACATAAATAATGTTATGCTTTATGAAGAATAATATATATATATATATATAAAAAAAAACAAATATAAAAAAAATCTTAATAGGCAAATGTATAAAATAGTTTTTGTTTGTATGAACAAAAAACTGATACAGGGTGAAAAAGCAAAAATGTTTCAATAACAAAATATGCTACGATTCATAGATTAAAAGAAAAAAATTATTTAAATTTGTATTACTATTATAGTAAAACCCTACACAACATGATTTGTCTACATCGAAGCTACAATTCGCGCTTGAGCCGTTTATCTGGGCCGCATGGCAGTAAAGTAATTACTGTTTCACACTTATCAAGTCACGTTAAGTCTGAGTTTTTAGAAGAGAGAGGAAAAGAAGTCTGTTCCTCTTTCCATTTTCTCTTCCTCTCTATCACCTTAAAAACTCAGACTTGACTTGATGGGTGCGAAACAGCACTAATTGTTCTATATGACAACGCAAACTGGGGCTTTTTCGCATAAAAATAGTAATAAATATGCGACTTCAAAACTATCAACTAGAATTGCTTAAACCAATGACATCAAGTTCAAAAAGTTAGGTATTCAGAACAGTGTCAGAAGCAATAATTTTTACAACAGAAGGCGCTGCAATGGGGCAAAGTTTATCAACTCTGGAGAGAAAAGCATGTCGGTCCTTGTAACTTTTACAAATATGATATTTTTTTATAAATTTTTACGATTTTAAATTCTGTTAAGAATTATCAAGAAAAAATCATACCAGGAAGGGATTCTTGATACTTTATAACCAGTCGGTAATAAGCTGCATACAACAAATTAACGTGCACTAAAGATTGATGGTCGAATGTGTTCGCCTCGGCAAACAAGCTGACGCTGATGTGGATAAGGAGCCAACAAGCTTGAAAAAACTTTTTATGCGTTAACTTTTCTTTGTCCACAGTTCCTCTTAAAATTGGTGATTGGTGCGGACAAAAGACAGTGGGTGGTCTCTATAAAGTTGAAAAGGTCGGAGAACAAAACGACATGTAGACGGGCTCGTATGGTGCTTAAGAAGGCACTTTGGGGGCTACACAGCACTTAAATATAATCGAAAAAAACCTTGAGTTGTATATTTGCGTACGTAAATGAAATACTTAATTTTATAGTTTTATTAAAACTGAAAAAAATTTCAATACTTTTCGCCTAAACTTTAATAGCTATCGGACTAAATTATTTTAAATAAATATTATCCGGAAATATTCTTCTGTTTTATATTTTTCTCAAATAAAGTTGTTAATAAAATTTGTGTCCCGTTTTCTTTCAGTCTTGTACCCCTGTATTTTCTTACTAGATTTTAAAACTAATTGTTACTACAATATATAATGCACAAAAATTATTTTAGCCCCAGCAATAATATTAACTTAATCATTTTTACAATAACGATGATGAAAAAAGCCAAAAAAGATTAAATATTAATATAAAATACAAAAAAAAAACAAGTTGACAACTCATGCTACAATATGCAAATTTTTGTCACGCTAATGAGTCCTTACATTACACTGCATTACCAGACTACAATAGGCATCATTAGGACAAAAAATATATGTATATGTTTGTATATATAAAAAGGAAAAAAAGACCGGGAGATAAAAAAAACGGACAGACCGACACATGAATTATAAACTTGTCATTCATAGTTCTATTTTATTCAAAATTCCACTAACATTAAAATTAAATATGTTTTATTCCGCACTTGGATGCATTGTTTTAGCCGCTGAAATAAAGATTTTTTAAAATAAAATTATTAAGACTTTGTCTACCGCAACTAAATATTAACGCCACATTTAATTAAATATGTGAAAAAACTACAAGAGGAATACATTTTAATAAAGAGAAATTGTCTTTAAATAAAGACAGATGTAAATAAAAAAGGAAATTCTATAGAAATGTTTATTGTTTTTTAACTTGTAGCTTTCTTTGAATCCAAATTTGTTTCACAAGTCTCAAATATTATCCGAAGAAGAACAAAATTCCCGAAAAACGCCGTTTGAACGCAGAAATAGCAACAGTATTGAAGATTGTCAAAAGCAACAAGAAAAAGAGCAAGAACCCCTAAAAAATCACATCAAATCTGAACCTTTTATGGATGCTGAATATACAATAGCAAAATCTCCTCATATGATTGATGACGTTGAAAATGAAGATGATATATTTAGAAATTCATCTACACCGCCTTCAGTATATGCACCACATCACCCTTCGCTAAATCACCCACATGCGGACAATTCCGAACATTCTCTAATGAAAATGCAAATGCGTAAGTTTTTCTTTAGGCTTAAGTTGTTTAATTTTTTTTACATTTGTCCCCAAAACGACTTTTGGTAACATTATAGTAACAACAATTCCTCATCAATTTCCGACCTCTTACCCTTCGATGCCCCCCCACATAGAAGCTCATCGCTTTCCAGCCACCCCTCTTGATTTTCAGCAGGCTCTGATGTCTGTGGGACCGCCAACATCTAGCCTGGATCCTCCTATAAATAATAAACATTTCTGCCACATTTGCCGACGAAACTTTAGTTCCAGTTCTGCGCTTCAGATACACATGCGTACACACACGGGCGATAAGCCATTTCAATGTAATGTGTGTCAGAAAGCCTTTACCACCAAAGGAAATTTAAAGGTAAATTCAAAAGGTTTTACAGGACAAATTCGGGAAGAAGAGTTTTATATACATAAGTGTGTTTTGTTGTTCTCGTTATCTTTTTTAGGTCCACATGGGTACTCATATGTGGTCTAATCCCACATCGCGCAGAGGACGACGAATGTCTTTGGAATTGCCTTTGCATAGACCTGGTGGAAGTTTAGCATCAGAATCTGATTTTTTACCCAGACGACCAGATATATTCTTTCCATATCTGCCGCCATTTTTTAATAGTTTACCACCAAAGGTAAGTAAAATAAAGTTTTTTGTACCAACAATTTTCCTACTATTAATTATATTCGAGATTCGTAAAAGTGGAATTCTTATTATATCTACTCTTAAGTATGGTTTTTTAATAAAATACGCAATCAAGTAAATCGATAGTGGAATCTACTATAACTGGTATCTTCTTTAAGCGGACATCCCTTTGGAATGGATACTGTTTCCAGGTCTCTGGAACGTTTCATAAGAAAATAATTATATTTGCCCTCCTTTAAATGCTTTTCTCATGGATCTGTTCGACAAAAAACTTCTGTGGTGCAGATATTGTGTTTGTTTTGTCTGATCTTTGAAAGTCATTTATTACAAATAAGTTGGCTAAAAACAGAGCCATATACATGCATACTAAAAAGCATGCATGTACGTCAAAAAGATTTTTTTAATGAAATTTACAATTTGAAACTACAAGAAAGAAGAGAATTTTTTTAGTTAGAAAAGTATCAGCTGATTAAAAGCAGATCTTATAAGATCAGCTATATAATTGTTTTTTTAGTAAATATTATTTATTTTATATAATGTTGTAAGTCTGAGGTTTTTTTCACTACAACTTGTATTTTGTGCAATGAGCCTTTTGATGTCCGCTCACAAGGTTTTCCACTCTGTCTCTATATATTTTTTTCCCATATATATTTTTTTACTTGATTAATAAGTTGTGAAAATGCATTTTAATTTCTACTTCTCTTAGCCGGGCGATTTGAATTCAACGTCCCAGTTTCCGCCTCATATTGCACCGCAACACTTAACTAATGGCTCTGCCGTATCACCCAAATATCCCCCAGGTTTACCCTTGGGATTTTCGCCTTTCCTCCAACCACCCTACAACTTTAACCCAATGCTGAATCAACAATCATCCTCATCTTTATTGGAACGACAAACGAATGCAAAAACACCTCTGAATTCAGAGCGTGATGAAGAAGTACCAAAGAATACAACAATAACATCACATACATCGCCCAAACACCACCACACACACATGTCAATAGACAATGGCGGCTCTCCACCGATTTCAACATCCTGGAATCCAATAATAAAAATAAAAACCGAAAACAATCAAAACGATATTAATCATTTGGAAAATCATAATATCGATTACAGTAATGATGATTAGTTTAGAGAAAAGATTAACAAATAGACAAAACAAAAATTTGAAACATGACTTTAATAATTAATAAGAAACGAATGAAATAAGAAAATTAAAAAATATACAAATGAAATAGAAAACAAGAGAAATTTATAAAATATAAAAATAGAATAAAAATGATTGAAAATCATGGTTTTTAAGGAGTACATATCTTAAAGCATAAATTTATCACGTATATACATAAATAGGCTTAATCAAATTAAACCACTTAACAAATAATAGTTATTTCAAACACGAAAAATACTTTTTTATTTAAAAAGTGCTGTTTTTTTCAATCTTAGGACATTTTTTTATTTATGGTATTTATTTTAATTTATGGTATTTATTTTAAGCTGTAAAAAGTTTAAGTAGTTTGTATTTAACAGATTATTTACGAATAATTATCCTTTAAGTTCTGTGGAGATATCTTTATGATTTTTATAACAACTACGATAAAACTGAGATGTAGTTATATGATATGAAATTAAATATTACATGAGCCTAAATCATTATTATTATTTTAAACAAAAATATTTATGAACATTATTATGATACGATAATATAAATAGTAAACTGTGGTAGTTGCATATAAAACAAGACAAAACAAAAAATTATATATAAAAAGAAATAAGATAAACAAAAATAAAGAAAAATAATTATTTAAAATAAAACTTTTGAATGAGTTTCTTTTTAATGGAGTGGATTTTCAAAAAAAAAAAAAAAACGTCAAACGTCAAAAAATTTTATTACGGCACTCAAATTAATCGAATTGCAATGAGATTGTCAATTTATCCTTATTATTTTTAAACTACGTAAAGTTGAATCGTTCTGTTCCTGCTGTTTAGTAAGATATTTTTAACCTGACCTATTTATTTATATTTAAGGCTTTGAAATGTCATAAGTATCTAGATCGACTAGTATTTTTTTAAGTCCCATATCTTACTCATTGGAAAATGGGTAAATTATAATGGAAAACTGTGACATAGTTAAGAAGTGTTAATTTGGAAACATTTAATCGTGGGCAATAATTACAGTTGAGAGCCCAAAAATGCAACGCAAGGTTAAATTAATTTAAGGCGGGTATCGAATAAGGCTACCATGTTTGACTGTTGGCAACTGATATAAAAGGAAATATCTTTGATTAGGTGGTCTACGTGCAAAATTTATTTTATCGTGGCCAAAAAATTGCTTTTAAAGTTTAACAATACCCTATCACACTTTTTATTTGGCCATTGCTAATACCGTTTCGCAAAACCAAGGAGCTCTGTTTTGTTGATTTGACTATTAATGGGTTTTTGAACGGGTCATTTTGTAAGTAAATTAACTTTATTAAATTTGCGGCACGCAGTGTGAAATAAAATGGACGCACCATGAGTGTCAATTTGTTTCTCGGAAATCATGTTTGAGTTCCGTAAGCGCCAAATGCGGCAATATTGGCGATTGACAAAGTAATCAATATGCTTAATGGGGTAGGATAATCTTTTTTTAAAAAATCCAGAAATCGTTACCTTTCTAAACTTTCAGCTCTCAAACTATTTGTTTTCAATGGTTTCCGCACACAATTTGAATTGTACATAAATATTGGAAAGTCTTTAACAAGTTAACTACCAGACACTTAGTTAAAACAGTTGTTTTGAACTCTTTAACTAACCGGATTAAAATTTGTGGAAAAATATTACAGTGTTTGCTGTGCACAACGTTTTACTGAATCAACACCATGAGCCAAAGAATCTCGTCTTATGCTATTTGCAATTCCAAGGATATGATCGGAACCGAAGGAGCAAGTTTCGGTTGTGATAATCAAAACTGTTGTTAATATTTAGACCACTCCAGGGTAACATAAAATTTTTAAGCCATATTTCTTCTTCTTAAGCAAATATCAATTTTAAATGACTCATTAAATATTTAAAAGCCTTGTCTTAATACTTATCATCCATCCCCCCATTGAAAATGATTTAAATTTATTATATTAACTAAGGAAATAATTGGCACGTTCCAAAGAAATAAAAATCGCGGCCGCAGACCAAAGATATGGAGTGAAGGGTAAGTTGTAAATCAATGAAATAAACATGTGTTTTAATTAAACCACTTATCACATTCAATCACACCCACTTTAGACTTCCTCCCCAAACAAATACAACACAAAATTGAATATTTAANNNAAAAAAAAAAAAAAAACGAAAATGAGATGAAATTAAACCTCCTATTTAAGTATTTTATTTTGGGGGTTTAATTTTTTTGTAGGAAGTTTTGAAGGAAAATAAAACAATTTTAAATATTTAAACTGCACTTTAAAAAATATAAAATTTTATAAGTTTCGAAATGCGGAGGCATGTGAGGCAAACATATACATACACAATTGTAAAATTTATGAACATACCACTAGTCAAACATATATCATCTTAAATACATACAGGCAAACTATCGCAACTTACAACAACCAACAATAGCAACTAAAAATGCAGTAGCATCTACAACAATAGTTGTGATAAAAATACGACCTTAATGTGAATTTTATATTTATGTACATATGGGTGTGTTTGTATATATTAATGATCATGTTAATATTTTTGTGGCAGACGCACATAAAGCACTTGCTACTTTTCTCTATCAGTCTGTCGTTCAGCCGTCCACAAAGTTCTTTTCTCTTATCTGGTTGTTTTAGTAGCAGGAAAATGTTGTTAAATACCTCAGACTGTTAGAATTGTTGCCTGTCCGTCCTTATTTTAGTCCATTCCATCTGTTGTCTCTCACTATTAAAATAATTCATATTTAAGTTGTTTGTTAAACACAAAATATTCATATGCACATTAATACACTCACTCACTGTCACACCCGTTCATTACGAAAATATAATATATTTTTACATTTTAACATATTTGTTAAAATATTTAACGCATTTGCCACCCAAAAATCACGCTGACAATATTTTTGTTTCCCCCTGGCGCATACGATATATATGTTTGAACACTTTTTTACCACTTTTTATAAAGAACAATACCGACTTTATCTATACACTTCCGCAAGCTAAATTCTAAAAAAACAAGAAAGAGCGCTGTGCCAAATCATATATATTTGTACATACATATATACATATGTATGTCCATGTTTAAAAGAAATTTAAAGTCTGCGACAGCTTGATTTTTTTATGATATTAATTTTAGTCCATATAGGTTTTCGCCCATATCTTTGCTGATTCTGGGCCTAATAGTATTTTTCTTTAATTTCTTAAAAAGCCATGTCTTACACAAACATATAATAATTTTTGTGTGAAAAAAATGTTTGCTTATATCTCGTTTCTGATTGTTTGATACCAGTAACGGGTTCGTACGACATCGGGGGGCTAAGAAAAGTTGATTTCAACAGACGGACACGGATAAATCGACTTCCTTATCTAAGGGGATACAGAATATACATATATATACTTTATGGAATGACAAACTTATATATGTATACTCTTGTCACCTGTGGTAAAGGGTATAAGTGCAAAGTCCCGAGTGAAAACACCTGCCTTTTTCTCTATCTAAAAAAGCATGTTACTAGTCTCTTGCTTTGATTGTATATTTATTTTGCACCGCAAAAACAAACAAATCGAACTAATCTTGCAAGTCAAACCAAAAATATAACAATTGCAAGACCACTATAGAGAATTGTATGAAACAGGTAGTGGTTTTACTTAAACAAATTTGAAATACTGAAATTTAGTGTAAAGTCTCTTACATTAATTTGCACTTCAAAAACTGCTAAGTACTTGATTTGTCGACGTAGGCTTTAAATTGAATTTGACTATCGCAAAGAAAAACATGCGTAATAGAAACAATTGTTATATAATAAATTTATTAACACCCAACATCTAAAGTCCCATACAAAAGAGTGCTGATTATGAATGTATGAATGTACATATGAATATGTAAAATGCATTTTACTAAGCTAGTTTTGTGAAAAATAACACTCTCTATTGAAAGAAAACTTAACGTAAACATTTAATAATAACCCAGATTTAAATATAATCGATATAAACCAAAAAGTTTATATATAAAATTTAATGCTTTACAAGAACAATAATAGCCAGACTTACTTTTTAAAGTTCTCGTAATACGAAAACCAGATATGACAAGAAATTTCTCAAAAAGGCCTTTATTAACATCTCTAAATACATAAGTTGCGAACTGTAACAATAAGTTTCTATAACTCTCATTTAGTTAAACAAACTCTATATTTCAGTCAAAGGCTAAAGGCGTGCTCTGCGTCTTGGACATGTATTTCTAAGGTAGCTCTGCATACCAGCTCATCGGTTAGGCTAATGTCAAAATATGTTGAATTCGCCCATTAAAACCAAGGATGGAAAAAGAGATTTCCATTACGGTACCAAAAAGTTGATTAAGAAAAACTTATTTGTTTTTTGTTATCAGTGACACAAGTTTACATATTTTGAAAAATTAAATAGTATAAAAACAGGTACGATCGTATAAACTTTTTCATACCTGCTACATATACGAATTCGTTTGACAAAATGCTTTGGCAAAAGTTATTCTATTTTAATGAACTCGCCTCGTATATAGCGTATTACCGTATTTCGTTTGAGGTTAGTTATACTTAACGTTTTATAAGTGTTTGTCGCAGAAGTAGCAAACTAAGATGCGTTTTTGACTTTATCAATTATATTTCTTATTTATTATATTTTTCGAAAGGAATTAACAAGTTTTGGTTAACATTTGAATAGCAAAATATAAAAAAATCGCAAGTAGAATTTATACACGTCATCATAATTAGTGGTGTCTTTCATTTGGTTTTCGCTAAAACCTAAACAAAACATTCAAATATAATTTTCCATAACCTAAATATTATATTCTACAAACAATTCTGACATTTATACAAAAGTGAAATGGTAGAGTATATTTATATCCTGACTGATTACCCCA
>NDXZ01028450.1:0-22309 GCA_003055125.1 Paykullia maculata | reverse complement strand
AAAATACTAAATTTTAAATGAATATACATACATACATATGTATATTTAATGAATATGTATAACCATGGTGCAATTACATAGATGACCTTTCTAGATCAGCTGATACCTTCCGAATGTCAAAAACTCATAATTTCTCTTTTTCTTTTATTGTCAAACTTCTTATTAAAATATTTTATCAACAAATTTTCTCAGAAAAAGCAAAGACAAAATTTTTGAACTGAAATTTTAATAATAAAGTTAAACAAATTTTTTATTTTTAAATTTTGCTCTTGTTTTTTTAAAACTCTCTTAAGCTTTTAATTTAGAATTTTTTTTTATATAGAAAAACGCTTAAAATTGTATAGTCTTGTTATTGTTTGTTTTGTGTTTTAACATATTTTTTCGTTGAATTGTTGTAGAAACTTGTTATTAACCACTTTAATGTTGTTCATTTTTGTTTTTTTTTTTGTTTGTTATTTAACGTCAATAACATTTCCACAGTCATGCAACGACTACTGAAATTAAAAAGAAAATTATACTCACTTTCACACTATCTATCTCTGCCATTCATTTTAAGCTGTTAATAAAATTGTACAAAATTATTTTTAAACCAAGATTTTGTTTGAGTTTGGAACAACTAGCTTTAAGGAACTGGTGTTTGCTTTTGATCTCTTGCTTTTCTAATCTTGTTTTTTCTAAATTTCTTTTTAATTTTGCGCTATTCCTTCCCTAATTTTGCTTCTATCGTTTGTTTCTGTCGCAAACTATTGCATTTTCGATACAACTAAAACAAAATAAGTTACCCGCTGGTGGTGTATCCTTACAGGAAGCGGTCATTAATGAATTGAAATGTAAAACCAATTCGGTAAGAGAGAAAAAGCTGTTGCAACAAGATGAAGTGTATAATGGAGCATTAGAGGATATATTGTTGGGCCTGAAAAGTGAACCCTATCGGCGGGCCGATGCTGTTAGGCGAAGTCAACGTAGACGCATCGATAATAATCGTCTTTCGCGTACTCTGGAAGAGCTTGATGTCTAAGTAAAAGTGAAGGTAGCATTGAGGTTTGGCCTGAGCTCTCGAAATGGTCAGCATTATTAAAATTTATCTATTAGCAGTAGTTTACTTAGCTGTACTCATCGATTACGTTTTATCGATATAAAATATAAACATTTTATGCCTAAAACAAAATAAAATTTATAATAATAATGATGCATTTACAACTTTTTATACTCTATGTATTTTTTATATTTATACACAAAAATTAATATACAAACATTCCCATTTTTTTAAAATAACGACGAAGAAGAGACACATAAATTATTAAAAAAAAAAAACAAAAATATCGAAATATCAATTATTTAATTAAAAGAAACATAACGAACTGCTATGCAATAAAATTTTATAAAACTTATTTCTACAATATAAAATATATATAAGTTTGATATAAATATTACAGGCTTTTAGAACATTTTTAAACTAGAAACTCTTGCAAAATATGCATACAAATATGTAATAATCTTTTTTTAATATTGTAACACAAGTTTTTATTTTTAAACAAGAAACATTTCAAAAGCATTATTTAGTTTTATTACATCTATTGTAAATTGTTTTAATTGTGTGTTTTTATATATATTATTTAAATTTACATTTAAACTTTAGACAATGTATAGCAAAGGAAAAATCAAGAAAACATTGAAAATTAAAAAAAAATAAAACACCTTTAAAAATATTAAGGTTTTTTTTAATATCAAACTTTTCTTGATTTTTCTTATTAAATTTCTAATTTCTATTTGTAAAACTTAGAGAATCTCAAAAAAAAAACAAAGAAACTCCCAGCTCTGACTGAGAAGGTTTGGTTATTCAAACATTTTTAATTATATGTAATTTAAATATATGTATTTAAAAAAAAAATAAAGATTAAATGCTCTCTAAAGTATTTTCAATTTTACTTAAAAGTATATAATACTTTATTTAGTGTTTAATCTAAATTTTATTTTAATTCTATTTTGTTAATTTTGTGTTGTATATAATCGGTCGATCTATTTTTATTCATTCGTTTTCTATAATTTTTTATTTTTTTTCAGCAATTAATATTTAATTTGAATTGTTTTTTAGTAATCTAAGTTTTTTTTTGCACAAATTGTTGTTTTAAAGTATTTTCTTTAAGTTTTAATTTTTCATTGAAAATCCTAATATTATTAAATCTTTTTGCTAAATAATTAAAATTTGTGATAATTTTGTTTGAAAAAAGAAAACAAAATTTGTCCTTTATGGTATATAAAAAATTAAACCAATATATGTAGTTTATAAATATTACCTTAAAAATCTATTTTTTTTAGTTTTGTCTATAATTTTTTTTAAATAATTTTATTAGTATTGAAAATTATTTATACAAATGATTTATAATAATTAAAATTATTTTGTAATTTTTTTAATAAATATATTACAAAAACAAAATAAATAAATAAATAAAAAAGGTGTGTACATATTTCTTGTTAATAGGATATCAAAAATTAATTTTAAATAAAACTAAAAATATAGACTTCTAACCTAAAACCGTACGTATCGGACTCAAGTGAGCTGCACATCCCTTCTTCTTCTGCAGCTACCTAAAATTGGCTTTTTACATAGTTAAAATTTAACCTCAAATACTGACAGCGGTAAACTTGACATTCAAGATTTATTTTCGTTAAAAGCTATTTTCTACGCAATTTCGTAAAAACTCATTTGTACTGAGTTATATATGAAATCAATCAACTCCCAGCCCTGCAATTTAGTAAACGACTAATAAAATCAATATACTTGATGTACCCTGTTAAAAGGCGAACTTAAAATTAAAAATTATTATACGAAAACACACACATTTTTGTATACGCATTTGCTTAAAAGCAAAAATTATTTAAATACAACATTAAATACCAAAAAAAGAGGTGAAACAGAGAAGACAGGGAAGAAAAAGAAATAAATACCTACATACTTAAAAAAAATTTTTTCAAAAATATTTAATAAAATCAAAAATAACCCCAACACTAAAGAAAACCAAAAATCACTATATGTAAGCAACCAAAATTAATCAAACTATTTTTTAAACACATTTCTTTTTATATTAAAGCAAAAAAATAGAAATTCCTAATAAATAATAATAATAACATTAAAACTACTACGAGATAAAATAACAAAGTAACGTCCATAACGTTTTAATATAGCGGCACCACTTACCAACACCATAAATAAATTAAAACTATTCGACGCACCCTGTAAACAGCTGCGTTTTATTTAGTTAAAATTTATTTTTTTTAGCAACAAAGTTCGCGGATATAAATGGTTTGCACTGAAAAGTCCAATAGTTTAATGTAAAAGTGTATGAATTATTTATAAAACACAAATGAAATCTCGCAGCATACCAATGCAATAGAAATTGTGCATAAATAAAAGAAAATCTTAAGTTTTTAAGTTTTAAAGTTTGCATAGAGCTTCCAACAAAATATTACTAAGTGTAGGAAAAACGATCCTAAACTAATCAAATAACGGTATAATGTTTAAACGTACATTTAAGATAGTTTTTCGTCCCGTGAAGAATAATTTCATTTTATTGCCCGAAAATTATTACAAAGTTGTGTCCACATATGTAAGTAAATAAGGGAAAAAATAGAAATGGAATTTAACCTTTTGAAATGTGTCTGTCCATAACCAAACTAATGAGCTGAGATAAGTGTCAGTTGGGCAGCATAATACGTACCTATTAACATTTTAGATTGTGTTATCTATTACATATGTGTGTATGTTTGTGCTATATTTGAATAATAATCTTTAATTATTATTTAGGATACGGGTTGTCTAAGTTTGCAATATAATGCTCATATGCATTACGCCTCTTGGGCTCCACATTCGGGCGCCGTTAAAGAGACTGAAATTGCAATCAATGCCAGGGTTGCTAAAGAAATTGGTAAGTATCAATTTATACCCCACACTACATCATTATGAAATTTTGGCACCTTAAAACAACATAAACACTTATACACACACACGCACTCATATGGTTCCGCTAGTGGTATGCATGCATGTGCTTGCATAATAAGGGTGACCAGATGTATTCAAAAAGAGAAAGTTTGTACGAAATTTAATATTGGCAACAAATTTAATAATATTTTTAATAAATTTGTTGCATTTAAAAAAATTGTATGAAATTAAATTTCAGACTGAAATTTGCCTTTTTATTGTACTTAGGTAGGTATTATTTAATTATCACAATTTGAAAAAACGTTCGATAATTTCTTTGCAATAAGTTTTGTGTTCTATAAGTTCTCCACATAGAGAAAAATGTTTTTGATTTTTCAAAACTTGGTCACTCATTATTATGTTGATTATTTTAAACATACTGTTATGTACTTCTCATTCATACATAAATGTTTGTTTTTTATAGTAAATACATTATTGTACACAGGGTTTGTGACAGTGACGAAATCTTAAAAAAGAATAAAATAAATTAATTACAGTAAGAGAGCATGTAATGAGCACACATTACAATGGGAAGGGAATGCGATTTGATTGTGGCCTTCAAAATTGAAAATTTAATTAGTCAAGTGTGTAGAAGATAAAAGCTTGTGCTAAATGATTTAATGATAGATGTGACATTTTTGAAAAAAATTATTGTAAAAAATAAAAAGTAATTTGTTCTTTCTTTTTGAGATAAGAATTTTTTGTTTTTAGAAAAGTAACGTTTCATTAAGTTTAAAAAAGCAATTAATTAAGAAATTAAAAATTTAATTTTCTTTGAAATGTAACAATTGCTTATCGGCCTTTAGAAATACATAAAAATAATCAATAAATATTTTAACAAAAAAACACAAAAGTGTCGATAAGTTATTAAAAATTTCTTAGAACCTATAGGCATTCATATAAACTCTTATAATAAGAAAAGGAAATTCCAAAAACACATTTTTTAAGGAATAAACCCCGTTCTGTTTTGTTATAAATTTAGCCATAATTAGGAAAGTTTCTTTAAAGAAACAAATTTCTTTTATTGGGCGAATACACAAATGTATGTATGCAGTTCTTTAAAAGTTTTTAGATTTTAAATTAAAGTTTCGCTAAGATTTCAAAAGTTAGCTAAATAGAAAAGCTGTTCAATTATCATTTTTAATATTTATAGGTAGGGTTAAAATATTAGTTTCGTTTAGTTTTTAATTCGTTTAAAATAAAAAAAGAAAAATTCTCGTTTGAAAAAGCAACATTTTGTTTTATTACTAAATTAAGTGAAATTAAGTTTCGTACGTTACTGAAAAATTTATTAAGTAAAAGATTTTTTAAATGAATTGTAATTTTTTTAAATACTTACCCTCATATTTATAATAAGTTTTTGAGTTTATTGAACGAATTTTTATACAAAATTATAAATTTAAAAATTGTTTATAAATATAAGAGTTAAAATATAAATATTTCTAATTAGGTTTCGTTAGGTTTTTCTTAAAAGAAATTAAAGCTTCGTTAAGTTTTTTTTTAAACATTTTTAACAGTAAATATATTTTTTTTGTTAGGTTTTTACATTTTTTTTTTAGTATTCTCGTGTGTATTTTAATACCCATTTCTGTTATACATATGTTTGTATGTATGTATGCATATAGCAAAGAATTCGAATAAAATATACAGTAGCCCAATAAAATCTACATACAGTGCAAAAATGTATAATTTTTTCTATTAAAACTGCATTTTCGAATATTTTATTAATAAAAATATATTTATTGTATAAATATTAGCAAATTTTCATGACTTAAAAAAAAAATCAATTTCAGTTAAAAAAAGTATCACAAATAAGTGAACTTTGTTTTATAAAAATTGAAAACCTTGAAATTTCTTTACTGTTTTATATATTTAAGTATTTGCTGTAATATCATACAGTAAAAAATACTTTAAATTTTTTTGTTAAATATCATTAAAATTGCTTTTAAATGGCTGTATGTAGACTTTATTGGGCTGCTGTATGTTTGTACATATATATATATGTATATATAATATATACATATGTATGCGAATAAAATTATTTCTTTCTTTTTAAAATGCTAAATGAATTTTCTAACGTCATAAATTTATAAAATTTTTATTGATTTATTGAATTTAATTAAAAAATATATTAATTTGAATTAAATTAGAAAATAAATTAATTTTTTTTTTAAATATTTATAATTATAATTATTAAATTATAATAACTTTTTTAAAATTTATTTTTCCCTAAAAATACCATATTTTTTTTAGGTCTAAATGAAAATGACATGGTCAAATGTTCTTTGGTGGCGGATGCACCTTTATTAAAAAACGTTTTTGTTACACCTGTTTCAGCTAAAGACTGGGAAATTATAGTAAGTGTTAACTAAAACCCTAAATTTAACAAATTCAATATCATCATTATATTTTTTTTTTGTTTTTATAATATTTTTAAAAGGAATTAAGTAGTGAAAAAATTTCCGAAAGTGTTTTAGATCAAACTCGCATTATCAATTCAAATCAAATACTTATTGTATGGATAAATAAATCCATGCAAGTGGCCATGACTGTTGGTAAGTTAAATAAAACAAGTATTCTTAAACGTTAATAAGAAATTTTAAACTTTAAATTATTATGCATTTAGACCGCATCAGACCACATCTTGGTTATGGCCGCTTAGATCACAATACCCAACTTGTTATAGCACCTAATCTGTACAAAGGTATCTCGAATGGCAATGGATATGCTGAGGAGACTGAAGAAAAATTATTTCGTAGCAAGACTGTAGCCAAGCTGGGCATATTGGATAAAGATTCTCATGCTCAGCGACTTTTGCGTTCTACCACCGCCAGCAATGTCAAGAATCTACAACGTTCTCAAAGTTTAGCCAAAACTAATAGGCGCGATAAAATGGAACGTTTAAAGCGTGACTTGAATCGAGAATTATCAAAATTTATAGAATTTCGTGTGATATCAGGCAAATGGCAAGATAAATACCAAATATCCGATGTATTTGTTAACAAAGTCAATTGGCCGGATCATATGGATACGACGACAATTTATAGCCTTAAAACCATGCAAGATAAAGAATATTATGTGTGTGTACGTTTGGTTACACACACGGAAATCGCCCAAACAATACACCCCACCATAGAGATTAATGTGAATTTAATAAAGATTTTAGATCTTAAAGAACTGGAAAAAGTTGTACTTAAACCCAAACCAAATGTGGTGAATTTTGTGGAGAAAATCGAATTGTTTGCCAATAAAAAGACCCACTATAAAGTTGTGGAGAATGCCTTCAAACGTTATGTCATCGAAAAGACTAATCGCTCAACAATGCTGCTTAATCAAAATGAAGTAATACGTCTGGAAGAAGATCTAGTAGTGAGTGTCAGCATTTTGCCCGAACACTTTAAATATTGTTCCCTCGATTCGCAATTTCTCAAAGAGAGTAAAATCTATGCAGCCGATTTGGTGCGCAAAGTAGATGATATTGTCGATGTAACGGCAAACGTTGCCTCTCCGCTGAGTGTAAAAGATTTAATAAAACTGCCACAATTCGACAAAACCGTTGAAAAGTTGACATCAGAGCTGAAAAGTAATTTGTGTTTGGATGCCAAAAATGGTGTGCTACGTCAGGGGAATATACTAATAACGGGTAAGGAAGGCTTCATAAATACTTGAATGTTGCAAGAAAATAATTTGTCAGCCATTAACTGGTTTTTGCTTTATTTTTGTTTTTATTTTTATTTTTGTAATTTACAGGCGCTTCAGGTACTGGCAAAAGTGTTGTAGTTGAACGTATATTGGATGAGTTAATAAGAAAGCCCTACTATTGTTATTTCGATATATTCTATTGTACGCGCAGTAAAGGACGAAAGGTATTATTAAACAGTAAAATTCAAGATTTGATTTAGTTAAAATTTTTCATCCATATTCATAAACAATTTATAACTTTATTAAAGGTTTATAGAACAGATTTCGCATACAAAATGAGTTTTATAAGCCTTTGTTTTTTTTTTGTTTAAAACTTTCAAAGTGTAAATAAATTAAAACTTGGTTTAAAATTACTTTTGTTTTAATAAAAAAAAATTTGTTTTAATTTACATTCATATTAATTTTAATAATATTTTACAATAAAGAAAAAATTAAATTTTCTTTCGCAATAGGTTTTGTTTATAAGATAATTCAAAATTATTTATTTAATATTTATTTTAAAATTTTTATTTTGTTTATTGAAATTTAATATATTTTGGTAAATTTGTTTAAATTTAAATAACTTTCATGATGTTCGAAAATTCGAACTTAATTTCGAAATTGGATTTCTACTTCTCAATATGGAACATCATATTTTTAAACTAAATTTTTTATAAATATACACAATTTATTGTTTGAACATGTGATTTTGCTTTGAAATCCTAAGTTTTTCTTTGTATTAGAAAATTGTTTTTGTAAATAAATTCCAATTAAATTATCTTGATGATGTTTAAATATTCGGGTATAATTTGAAAAATATTGTTATACATTATTTTTAAACATTTTTTTTCTGACAAAAACAGATCAAATAAAAATTTTAAAATATTTGACTTTCAAACATGCATTAGTTTTTGCAAATATTAAAAATATTAACTATTTACCTCTATATTCAATAACGAATTTGTATGAGAAATCTGTCTTATAAACCTTTAATAAAATGTTTTCAATAATAAGAAACTTATAATTTGAAGTAAACTTTATTTAAAAACACAATTAAATCTTTTCCCATCAGACTGAGAATATACAAAAAGATTTACGCAACCTCTTTACCACTTGCCTTCAAAACGCACCCTCAATTGTAGTGCTCGAAAATCTAGATGTCTTGGCACATGCCACTGCCGAACAAGCCACTCAAGATGGTGAATATTACAATCGCATCGCAGACATTGTACATCAACTGATTGTACAATATACTAACGGCCTTCCTATAGCCGTCATAGCCACTGTTAATGAGGTACAATCCCTTAACAGACGTTTATATTCTGCTCGTGGTCGACATTTGTTTCAAACCATCAATAAGCTGCCAAATTTAGAGCGTGTTGATAGAGAATTGGTTCTACGTGAACTTTGCACTCACATTGATTCGGGAAAATTGGATTTTGAAAGATATGGTCTGTTGACGGAGGGCTATAATAAAGGAGACTTGGTGCAGCTGGCGGAAAGAGCTATATTCTATGCCTATCGTATGAGTAAGTAGTTACAAGTTTCAAAGTGGTAAATAATTTTTTCGAGTTTCTTTTTTTAATTTTTAATATTTTTGCATAAAGGTAAAAATCATCCAGTACTTACCAATGAACATTTGAAAAGTTCTTTGGAAAACACCAATTCCTATTGTTTGCAAGGCATTGAAAGCCATCAGTCGTCTACTAATAATCCAGCTGATGGTGAAGATAATTTGGCGGTAGAAGATGTTCCAGGTCTCGAGCCGGTGGTTTCGGTACTGGAAGAAGTTTTAATGTGGCCTTCAAGGGTCAGTTGTTCACAATAAGAGATTTATGTGAAAATACTTAATAATAATTTTATTATTTTTTTTGCAGTATCCAACTATATTTAATGCATCGCCTTTGCGCAATCAAGCAGGCGTCTTACTTTATGGCCCTCCTGGTACGGGTAAGACATTTTTGGTTTCAAAATTGGCTCCATCGTGGAATCTAAGAATCATTTCTGTGAAAGGGCCAGAGTTATTGGCTAAATACATTGGGCAAAGTGAAGAAAATGTGCGTAATTTATTTAATCGGTAAGTTAAGTCGTTTAAACCCAAAAAAACAAAAAGAAAATGATTATTAATTTATAATATTTTTTACAATTTTTTTTTAAAGAGCCCGCAGTGCCAAACCTTGTGTTTTATTCTTCGATGAGTTTGACAGTTTGGCTCCTAAACGTGGTCATGACTCTACTGGCGTTACTGACCGTGTAGTTAACCAGTTACTAACCGAGCTAGATGGTGTAGAAGGTTTGCTGGGTGTAACGGTCATAGCAGCCACCTCACGACCCGAACTATTAGATCCCGCCCTTTTGCGATCGGGTCGCATAGATCGGTTAATAGAGTGTCCTCTGCCGGATGCCGCCGCCCGTTTAGCCATCTTTGAAACACTTTCATTCACCTTAACACTAGATGAATCAGTAGATTTTGAATATTTTGCTGAAAAGACACCAAACTATACCGGTGCAGACATACAAAGTATTTTGACTTCAGCCAATATGTTGGCCGTTAAAGAAGCAATCGCCGAGTATGGCCATGAGGTAAGTGCATATACATATTTCATTTTACTATTTACACAACCTGTACGTTTCAATTTACACACAAACATCTTCATCAACTTCGATATTATTCACATGTTCACAGTTGTACAAGAAAATCATTTTTATTATTATATTTATGTAAGTTGTTAAAAGCAAATTAAAATTTACAAAAAAAAGCCCAAAAGTATAAAAAGAAACAGCCATAAATGTCCAACAAAGTAAATTAATTTTTTGTTTGATTGTTTGTTGTAAAGTAGAGAAGACACCAAAAAAGATAGAAAAAAACTAAAACTGCGTAAACTATCATAAAATTATTCGAATTTGTACGTGCCCGGAATGATTTTAAAATAATTTAGATACAAAATTTTTACATGAGCAAAATCGAAAACAATCATGTGCGTATGTAAGTATGTAAGATGATAACAATTTATTTGGGATACCTACTTGAGCTGGTGTTTTTCACACAAAATCCCTTTAACGCTACCAAAAAAAAACAAACAAAAAACTGTTGAGAGTTGAGATTTCTTTTTTTTTTACAAGAAGAAGAATTAATAATGCGGGTAACCTGGCTGATTCTACGCATACAAACTACAACATATTACCATCTACAAAAATGTATGTATGTATGTATGAACTTCTTCTTCTTTTATCTTCTTTCTAATTCAGATTAGAACCGAAAAATTAAAAAAAAACAATTTTGAATTTGGTTGTTTTATGTATCGTATGTAGTTTAGTGTTTGATGTGGTGGTGTCTGATTTTAGTGGGTTGGTTGTTAGGCAAAGGAAGAAATAAGTCACGTAACGGATATTTCTGATTAATATTCAATAAACGCTCCCACACACCAACACCAACAACAACTGAAAGAACTACGAAAAGAACCCAACAACAAGAAAGACCTAAGAACAAAACTTAAAGCAAAAAAATGCAAAACCAAAAGCAGAAAATTATTAAAAGAGAAGCCAAACTAAACGATCGCAAAAGTACTCAATTTGTACCTGGTGCAATAGATTTGTATTGTGTGTTGTACCCCAATAAACAGAGTTGTCATGTTTTTTTTTCAGAATGTGCAAATTTGTTGATTTTAGCGAAAATTTTGCAAAAATTAAAAGTTTTAAATTTTCTAAAGTATAATTATTTTTTTAAATTTGTTAAAAAAGATAATATTTTTAGAAAGAGGGAATAAGAGAAAATTTATCGGAAAATCTTTATAAAGATAATTACTTTAAAAATTGTTTTATAATATAAAATTTATTAGGAACTTCTGCAGAAAGATAATTCATTAAAAATGTTCTCCAAATAGAAACGGTTCTTATATATAAAAAAAAATAATAAAGATTTCCTTTATAGAGAGATCATATGAAAAATTATCCTAAAGATGAGAAAGAGAGAAAAATAATTAAAATTCCATTTATGAAAATTCTTTATATAGAGAGAATTTAATTAACATTTCTAAAACAAGATATATACTTTATTGAAAGTTCGTTAAGAAGACCGGATTGATTAACAATCTATATACTTATATAAAATAGTAGCGTGACTGATTGATGTATCATCGCACAGTCCAAACGCATATAGCTGAAGACATGTATTTTAGACTGTAGGTTTCTTTCCTGTTGTTTAGATCCAATAAAAAGGGATTTTTGGAAATTCAAATATTTAGGGGGTAAAAAAGAGAAAGATCAGTAACCTTATATCTTCTTAACTAAACAAGATACAAACAAAAATTTAGGAAACATATTCTACTCAAAAAATAACTGGATATATATTTAATCCTTTAATTCCCAGTGGAACATAGGGCCGCAAAAAAACTGGATAGGTGTTTGGTACTTTTTTGAAATTTTGGAGCCTGGTTGATAAAAACGGGTAAAAATTATATTTTTGGTACTTTTTTGGGCCCAATAAACAATTTGAACTACGTTTGTCACTTCCCTAAGAATACGTTTTCGGTACTTTTTAGAAACTCAAACTTATATGGATAAAAACTGGAGGTGAAAAGTACAAAAAATGAGAAAAACGAGAAAAAGTGTTAATTAGTCAAAAACTGGTCCGATTTAAATAAGATTTACGTGGTAGAAAAGGGAAACTTTGAATAACCAGCCTTAAAAAAACGAAGCAGACCGGGTCCAAGCTAGTATATTTCTATTTATCAAAATTGATAAGAACAAACAAGATAATAAAGCCAATTTTTAATAATATGTATCCTTTAAGGATTAGGTGTCAAAAAAAAAAATACGTAAAAAGATAGAGATTTTAAGTCAGTTGATGTACTGGAAATCACAAAAGTCTATACAAATCGTTTTAAGCCATTATCTTGTGTTTTTTTAATTTAAAATTCTTGTCAAATATTTATTTTCCCAGGATAAATTATTATTATCCTTTGGTAATACTGCTCATCGCACTTCTATCTAAGTCCAATGCATGTATGTGTGTATGTGTTGTATTTACTTTCTGCAAATAACAAAAATACAACAACAATTACAACATTGTAACCAACTAAAATGTGCATAAATTATGAAAAACAAATCTGTGAAAAGTAAATAACAAAAACAATATTTGTCTGTTTGTGCACAACATATTGGTTTCTTGCTCACTTTATTCTATTGTTGTTAATGTTATTATTTATTGTCTTGTCTTTTTGTTGCTGTTGTTGTTATTGTTTGTTTTAAATGAATTAATAAAAAATTCATAAAATGTTTCAAGTACTAAAACGTATAAAAAAATGCATTGATAAAACAAAATTGTTTAGTATCTTTGGTTCTACTTAGATTTCATTGTACATATTCTAAAAGATCGCTCATGTATGTGTGCCTGTGTGTGTGTGTGTCTTTCTTTCCTATGTATGATAGAACAATAGAGAAAAGAGTAGACGGTATAAAAACGCAGCCTTGGATTGAAATAATAACAATAAAAAAAAACAATCTCAGAATTTCTTTAAAGCGATAATAATTGAACCTGTTCAGAGTTTAGATTTGTTGGCAAATTTTAAATATACATATGTATTTCGTTTTTCACTTTGATAACTTACCTTTTTAATATGAATAAAGATTATTTTAACTTTACATACTAAGTTCATTTCGATTAGAATGTGTTCAGTCCAGAATGACTTTAGTCAACGCAAATTGAGGATGATATAAAATAAAATCCTATTAAGGAAATATTTAATTAAACTAACTTTGTGTAATTAACTATTCAAACTTGAAAATTGTTTCCCCATCATCTTTCAATACTAATGGGATTGTAATAGACCTTATTTTGTATCGTTTAATTAGCATTTTCAACATGAAAAGTCGATGAACGACATCTCTTGGTTTTAGTTGTTATGGTACCTAATTTCCTTAGTTTTTAATTAATTTCTTGTGTTACTTTTTATGCTGCTGTAAGTTTTTGCGTTTGATTATAGATCACCATAAAGAAATACATCGGCATTCTTGATCTTTATTTGTTTTTAGCATTAAAATTACCCTAAACTGATCTTAACCATTGGTTTTAGAGAAAGAGTGAGAGAGAGAGAGGGCGCGAAATCGTTACAAACTTTACAAAAAATACGTCGGCATTGTTTGGCAGTTTGTTTCTTTTAAAAATAAGTAATGAAGCAAAATTTTTCTCCAAAATATATTTTTTTAATTAAAAACTTTTATTTGCAATCTATTAAAAAACGATGTTGTTTTGAAAAAGACAATTCGCTGTGCAATGAATATTGTTGACAGGTGTCTGTCTACATTTTCTTAAAAAAGAAAACAAATTGTGTCATTATTGTTTTCAAATAGCGGGAATTTTTGTTGTGCAGCCAATACATATTGTTTACAATATTTACTAGAAACTAGCAGTGGCATTGTTTAAACATTGAAAAATTATTATAAAAAAAATATTTCATATTTGCTACGAATACATTGAATTTTTTGAGAAGGTACGAGTATAATGAAACATATGCAGGTTTAAGAAGTTAAATAAGAATCGTACATAATGCATTTTATTTTAGAAATATGTTTTAGTGAAATTTACTATTAAAAATTATTGAAATTGAAATTATCTGTGTCGCTATACAATTCATCAACATTCGTATTGTCTTCTTTTTGGGTTTGCTTGAAACCTAAATATAGCGCTCGTCTTCCACTGGTACAATTTTAAGCAGTGGTTAGAGCGTCGTAACCGCTGGCAACTATCGGATTTAGTCGCATCGTTGTAACACTGACAATCAAAAAGCGACTCGAAGAACCATCAACATATCACAATCGGCAATTGTCCTTGTTGTCTTCGTTTGACCGTTCCATGGCAAGGGAAATCATATTTTCTGTGCCGCCAAACACAAAGTACAGCTATAAATTTTAAGACTAAGTCATGTAAATTAAACAGTCATTACAGAAATCTTTCCAATTAACGAAATTAAAAAAACGTTGCTTCAAACAAAATAGTCAATTAAATCGGCAACCATTTTATTAATCGCCCAACCAAAAATAGGTCACTAAATTCGTTATTGATACCTTTAAATTTCGATTTCGCTGTTGTTAGCATACCCTGGGCTGTGCCAGGTAAAAACAGTTAATTAAATGAGGTCATAGTTTTAAAGTTCCTCTAATTAAATTATTTATTATGATATTAAAGTTAGTTTTGTTCAAAATTGTCATGGCATTATTGTTGTAAATATCTGGATGTTTTAATTCCATTCGCAATACAGAACAGGTGTAAGAATTTTTACGTTCCTTCACAGAGTTAACTTAATTTATTTTTTTAAATTTAATCCCATATTCATAAACAATTTTTAAATTTATCAAACGTTTTTAAAACAAATTTTGTGAGAAAATTTCGTTTAGTAAACCTGTTATAGTTCGAAAAATGTATGGGGATTATTGTTTAATTTGTTTTGTAATGAGATCGTACAAAACCATATCCCCATATTCATTGACAATTTATAACTTTGTTAATGGTTTAATGGATTTTTCATACCTTTAAAAGTCTTTACTATTTATCTGGCTTCAATTCCTAAAGAGATGCGAAAATATATTTATGAAAATTATGCAAAACTCAAAGAAACACAAATTCAAATTCATATCTTTGAAAAAAACCCCAGATGCATAGATCAGTTATTGTTGGTAGAACGATCAACACTTTAGTGAACACGAAGTAATAAGGATTATGATATTCCTTGCGCAACACACACATACACAAACAGAAACTAATAATAATTCTTATTGGCTGGGAGTATTGAATTTTAAATAGTTTTTGAAAAGTGTGAAAATGTGTTTGTGTTTCTTCTTGCTGTTGTTGTTTAATTCAATTTGTGCGGTGACGATCCATTCGTGACGTTGCGTAGTAAATGACAAGTGCTTTTTTGTAAATGTATACGGGTGTTAGTGTAAGTGGCCATATGTGTGTGTGTGTTTTCTTTCTGACATTTGTTGTGCCTTTGTTCGTTTTGGAATGAAAAAAAATCCGTCGAGGCTAAAAGTTTTGGACATGTTCAAGACTTTAGTCGTGTTTGAGCTCTTGGTTAAGACGGTATCGATTGTAAAAAAGTTAATTGTTTTCGGTATTAAACGTTTAATTTTTTACTTCAAATATGTTTATGTATTCAGTATACATACATATGTATCTATGTATGTGTGTGTGTGTAGAGGGGAAGTAAAACGGAAGTAAATGCAAAATAAAAAACCAACAACATAAGAAAGAACATGATGGCTTTGAGAGTGCTTTGCAGTGGTTTAACTTGAAACTGCAGTTTATAACATTAAAAGGCTTAATAAAACATTAATAAAACCCAAAGTGTGACATTAACGACCCATAAAAGACGTAAAGAACGTGATATTTGGCAAAAAATTTTCAAAAACAAACATTAAACAAAATTTAAAATATAAAATTAAAAACAACAAATAAAATATAAACGAAATATTGGATTGTAAAAAAATAAACAAATAAAAAAAAATTTAAATTAAAAAGGATTTTACTTCCAAAAGAAAAAAAAACGAAATATGATTTAAAAAACGTGGAATTTTCAGTGTTTAACTTAAATTTAAACAGTTCTTCGCTTAAGGGTTTTATAGATCTTCGTAAAACAATGAGCTCAACTTTATAAAAAAATACTCAATATATTTTTGTCTATTACGTTATACGTTTGTAAGTGGACGTTTAGAAAACAAAAAACAGCAACAACAAAAAAAGTAACGTCCACCACCAAAGCTCATTATGAAGGCAGTGCACATACGATTTTCTACATAAATAATCGATTGAACAGCTAACAATTCAACTGAAAACTGAATTAAAAATTCAACAAATCTAATAGAGAAGCAACATTTGTATGAAAAATGTCGTCATTTTAACCATGAATTAAATTTAACGTACATATTTTGTTGTTGTTGTTGTTGGTTTAAAAGAAAACGAACACAAAAAGAATCCAGAAAAAATTGAATTTCTATTTTAATTACAAAAAAAAGGAAACTAAGGAAAACATGGCTTTAAAAAGGACCAGAAGAAAAATTAATTTAATGTTAAACTTTTCAATACTTTCCTTAGTATTTCATTATGGGTTCTGCAAAAGTCTGGCTTTGACAGAAGAACCGCAACAAATACTTTTAAAAGCTGATGTCTTGCAGTCGTTACAGCTTAGAGAAGGTCAGTATGTGGATATAATTTGCCCATTTAACCAGCCCATTTGGTATCACAATGAACAGTACTTAAATACGAATCGTACTTTTAAAATAAAATCAATCACCACGGAGAAGGCAGGCATTTACAGTTGTCTCTCTCAAATACCCAATAAACAGGTGAATTACATTAAATGGGCCAATGTTAGCCTTAATGTGTGCAACTATTTAAACAAAGACAGTCAGTGCAAGTTTGCAGAAACCAAAGGTTTCAAACCCACTGAAGATCACAATAAAAAATTGTATCCAGTGAGCGCTGCAAAACAAATGGAAGTTTTATTTTCTAGTGGAGAAGTGGATCAACTGGAAGAAACCTTAAACAATCCTCCAAAGTTTAAATCTATTCAGTTGTACAACACCACTCTCAAGTACTCTGGTGGCACTGCTATTTTCAATTGTAATGGCTACTCTCCCATAGCAGCCAATATTTCCTGGACTTTTAACAATCGCTCCTTGGATAATGTCAACTCTTCGAAATATAAAATAAAAAAATGGTCCATAACGATACAAGATTTGCAGAGTCAAGATTCTGGGGAATATGCCTGCATCATATGCAACACATATAGTTGTATATATCGTGCTTCCATACTGAATGTTCTGGAACGTGAAAGCTCTCCTCCTATTATACGCAAAGGAATGGTTTTCAACCAAACTGTCTTGGCTGATGAGAATGTTAGGTTTGAGTGTGATGTTATATCTGCCATGGAACCTCATATTGTTTGGTATCATCATAAGGACTTGTTAAATTTAACCGAAGATCACATTTTTGATGCTTCTTATAACCCCAATGCATTTAAGCTTTTAACACGTGTGGATGAGCCCTATATTTTGAGGCTGGGAAGTGTGCAAGAGGAAGATCAAGGCTGGTATTCCTGTATAGCTGCCAATAGTCTAGGAGCAGCTGTGGCTAGTTTTTATCTCAGTCTTATAGACGACACTGAAACATTCCTCAATGATACTCTAGAGCCTGAGGAGGAAAGTAAGAATCAGGCTGTTACTTCAAGCTCGTTGGAGTTTAACATTTTAAATCCTGAACAAAATGATAATGATGAATCTTTGGATCATGAATCTGATACTAAAAATAGTGACATAGAAGAAGAAAAACCGCCTCAATTTAAAAATCTAAATAAACTAGTAGATCACATGCACAAGCCATCTGGTAGTTCCATACAACTGGTATGTCCTGCCATCGGTCATCCAACGCCTAATATAACCTGGACCCGTAATAACACCGAAATAGAAAGGCACATAGGCAAGGTAACCTACAAAAAGTGGTCCATACAAATGGATGATGCTATAACCAAAGATTCGGGAATCTATAAATGTACTGTTTGCAATGCTTTAGGATGTATAGAACATTCGACCAAGGTCACAGTATCCGATCGCTTGCGTTCGCGTCCTATCATAAGTGATAAGTTTCCCCAAAACCAAACTGTTCTCACCAATAGCTCTACGTACTTGGAGTGTAGAGTTGTATCGGACTTGGAGCCCTACATAGTGTGGCTTAAATACACCAAAAGAAATGAATCCATAGAGAAGCTGGAAAAAGTGGTACCTAATTTTTCCAATGATCAAAGTATGTTATCCAAAGAAGTGGTTATATTGGAACGTGATCAAGACAAGCCAAACATATTGAATTTCACCAAAGTCACTCACGAAGATGAGGGCTGGTACACCTGTGTCGCTGCCAGTTCTTTGGGCCAAACAGTGGCTAGCGCTTATCTGAAGGTGGTGGATAAATTGCCACAAAGGGATGGCATGCAACGGGGCCATCCTGTAACCATAACCGCGGTAGCCATAGTGTTGGTTTTACTATTTTTACTGGGAACTATATTTGTAATTTATGTTATGCGCAATTTAAAACATGAAAAACTTTTAAAGCAGCGCATCGAAACCGTGCATCAATGGACTAAGAAAGTTATTATTTACAAGCCTCCTCCCTCTGAGGGCAGCTCATGTGATCTGCAAATGCCGGTTATTAAAATTGAGAAGCAACGCACTACTTTTACCACCAATTCCAGTTCGGATCCCAGTCAAGGCTTCAATGAATACGAATTTCCTTTGGACTCCAATTGGGAAATATCACGCAGCCAATTGTCGTTGGGCTCTACTTTAGGTGAGGGGGCTTTTGGTCGTGTGGTCATGGCTCAAGGAAATAATTTACCTCGCATTTCCCTTAATGGCGCCAACACCACCATAGTGGCCGTTAAAATGGTAAAGGAAGAACATACCGATGCTGATATGGCCAGTTTGGTGCGCGAAATGGAAGTTATGAAAATGATTGGCAAACACATCAATATTATTAACCTCTTAGGTTGCTGCAGTCAAAATGGCCCTTTGTGGGTTATAGTAGAATTTGCACCGCATGGCAATTTAAAAGATTTCCTCAAAAAGAATCGCCCTTTATCGGGATGGGGCAGTTGTAGTTTAAAGAGAAACAGCGAGTATTTGGATGATAAAACACATTTGACAGAGAAGCATTTAATATCGTTTGCCTTTCAAATTGCCAGGGGTATGGAATATTTAGCCTCAAGGCGGGTAAGTTGTTTTAAAGGGAGTTAAGATTAAAAGAGAAAATTTGATTTTTCCACATTGGGAAGAGATTTTAGGGTAATTTAATTTGAAATCTCTTAAGATCTCTAGTCCAAAATCAAATCTTTCTTCAGAACTTCTTTATATAACTTGTGTCTAACAGAGTTCTTTAATTCAATTAAACAGTGCATACACCGTGATTTGGCAGCTCGTAATGTGCTCGTTAGTGATGACTACGTTATGAAGATAGCCGACTTTGGACTGGCCCGTGATATACAAGACACCGATTACTATCGCAAGAATACTAACGGTCGCCTGCCCATCAAATGGATGGCACCCGAATCGTTGCAGGAAAAATTCTACGATTCACAATCAGATGTTTGGTCCTACGGTGTCTTGCTGTGGGAAATAATGACCTATGGCGAACAACCCTACCCCAATATAATGTCGGCCGAAGAACTTTACAGTTATTTAATAACGGGACAACGCATGGAAAAGCCACCACGATGCTCTCTTAACATTTACATGTTAATGCGTCAATGTTGGCATTTCGATTCCACCGCGAGACCTACATTTATTGAAATTGTGGAAAATCTAGATAAAATTCTACAGCTAACAAGTCACACCACGAATGAAGAATATCTAGATTTATCAATGCCAATGTTAGAGACACCACCTTCCTCCAGCGATGAAGATTCCGATGCGGAAACATTTAGGGAAAATTCCCTTAGATATCAGTATACCTATAAATTTAATTAAGTAGGACTTAAAAAGCATCTTTAACAATTAGACAAACAACAAACCCAAACAAATTTGAGATTAAATTTTTAAACAAGTACTTAATTTATAATTAAGTGTTATGATTTAAGTAAAAGCAAAAGAAAGCAAAAACAAAAACATTCCAAAAACAAATCATTATTTTTAATAATTATTAAATAAATAAGCAAAAGAAAAACAACGAAGAGACTAGCACAATTAGGTTATCGATTAAAAAGCAAAACAAAAAAATAATTAAGAATTTTGTTATAAACAACAAAATATATTTGAAAAAAAAACGAGTAACCATTTCTTTACTTTATTTATATATTTTGTAAAGAATAATACTTCAAGTTTATTATGGTATTAATAATAATTATCATGATATAAACAACCACATTAAAAGAAACAAATACTCTTTTTGTCATTTTTGTATAAAATTAAATATATTTTAATTAAAAACGAACCGAAAGCACTTTTTTGCCACTCCTCATTTAAGCTCACCTCACTCACTGTGTTACCACAACTTGTGTTTTATATTTAATGTTTAGTTTTTCTATTAAAAATTTAACAACTTGTATTTTAGAAACTTCCCAAAAAACTTGCTGTCAAGCAGAAACATTTAATTGAGGCCTTTAACTCCACCCGACCTTCTCTAAGTCCCTCAGATGTGGCCAAATATCAAAAGACGTGAGTCCATAAAATAATTTTCTCTCTTTTTTTTTGGTATCTTTTAAATTAACTCATTTTAGTTATGCCCGTTTTACCAACAAGGAAAAACCTTCCCGTGACTTTGTCTCGAAACGTGCAACTCTGGCGTGATGGACTGACTGGCATTTCGAAAGCAAAGTTTTATTTATTATCAAAGTTCGGTATTTTTTGGTTTATTTTTAAAATATATATTTTTTTTGGTAATGAAAAATAAATTAAAAATTGATATTTTCCACTTTTTACTTTGTTTTTATTAATTTTGAAACCCAACGAGTTTTATTTAAATTTTTGAAACTTTTTATTTTGTTTGAAATTTAATTTTTTAAATTTGTCAATTAAAAATTGATTTTTTTCCACTTTTTACATTGTTTTTTTTCTTATTAATTTTGAAACCCAACGAGTTTTATTTAAGTTTTTAAAAACTTTTTATTTTGTTTGAAATTTAATTTTTAAATATTATTATCTAGAGAATTTCTTAAAAATGTTATTTACAAAATAATTTGTAAAATTTTTTTATAAAGAAAACATTTTTCAAGTGAATAAATTATATAAAAATTAAACTCCATCATAGAAAATTTTAAAAAAATCAAATATTTATTCTATATTTTTAATACAAAGAGACTTTCTTAAAAATGTTTAATAAATATAGAGTTTTTTTATTTTCCATAAATAAACGACTTTTTCCAATTACGATAAATGGAAACTTTTATACAAATAGAAAATGTATTCAATATTTCTATTAAAAGAAAATTCATGGCAAGTTTTAATAGAGAGTATATATATATATATATATATTTATTCCTTTTACTCCTACAAGGAATATTGGGCAGAGAGTAAATTGCTTTAAATTTTTTTTTAAGATAAAGAATTTTTTGAAATTTCCCATAAATAAAAAATTTGCCGCAAATAAAATATTTATTTATTTACGTAAGTTAAAAAATTTAAACAGTTTATTCATTTTTATTTGTTAGCTTAATTGGTTTGTTATCAGAAGAGCAAGAGCCTTTAGAGCCCTTTCTTCTTTTTAAATGTGACATTTAGCTCCTACGTTTTGCCTTGTTTGATTTGCCATATCTTAGGAGTTTTTAATAATTGACTAAAAGAATATGTATATACATTTATACCCTTCACCACAGGTGCCAAGGGTAAAGACAAACTAGACATGTTTGAAAAAATTGGGCTAATTAGCCCATTACTAGCAAAGATATAGGCGATAAACCTATATGGGCAAAAATTTGTATCATAAAAAAAAAAATTAAGTTTTCTAAGACTTTAAATTCCTTTCGGACTTGTAAATACATACATACGTATGTATATACATACATATATACACATATACACTTCCAATTACATACCTACACCTGGTGAAAGGTATGTATATAAGATTTAGCACAGCCTAATATAGCGCTTTTACTTGTTTTTAATAAT
>NDXZ01028448.1:0-22549 GCA_003055125.1 Paykullia maculata | reverse complement strand
TTACAAATATTTTAGATATTACAAATGTCAAATCAGCAGGCAAAAGTTTTTCAAACGAAAAACAATAACCAAAAATCTTTGTGGTTTATTGCTGTCATAAATAAAATTGATTTCTAATTGTTTGCAGTTAGTTTGAAATTAGTGGTTTATTGCTAAAAGGTCACTTCATTTGGTTAAACGTATGAAATGGTCACTTATACACCCAAAATCATATTACATATTCAAATATTCATACACACACATCACATTACGCTGAAACTCATGTTGATTGTAATTGTTTGGAATTTTTAATATGAAATCCACAGTAATTTAGATTTGGTGGTTGTCAAGTTGATTTATATAGTTGCGTATACGCATTATCCTGGTTATATATACAAATTGTTCATACGTCATGTGGCATAGGCACCAAGCATTGTACAATTAGCCTTTACACATGAGAACAATATTTAGTCGCACAAAATTAGCTTATTGGCAAGAGAGGCGAAGAGAATAGTATTACTAGCACAAAATCAATACATGCACTAGAAACGAGCACGGTTCAAAACATAAGACACTAATACAGACAAAGCTGTGTAAACCAAGGCAAATTCATCAGGTATATGAATCGGCGAATTGGTACAACAAAGCAACTTGTTTAATAGAAGCTTTTTGTCAAAAGTTTGAATTCGGCGTTAAAAAATGTTAACAAATAAAAATAAATTAAATGAAAAAAGTTGGTGTTTATAAAAAAATAATGAAAATTTAAAAAATAAATAACATAAAGTAAAAACAAAACATTCTTAAATACATTTAGTTTGTGTACTTACACAAACTAAATGTTGTTTAGTTTTATTTCTTTTAAAAAATAGAGTTTATTGTAATTTTAAGCTAAAAACTGTTACAATATAAAATTGAAAAAAAAAATTTCTAATTAAGCGCAACTACAAAATTAAAACCCCGAACAATAGCAGAGCAGTACTAACATATTTAGGTAAATAATCAAAATTTTGTTATACAATTAATAAAAAAGCAAAAACGTAAACAAAGTTTGAAAGTAAACTCCTCAGTCAGCTGGGTTGTCAAGGCCACCTGTATTAAAATCGCCTTGGTGTATACGTATACATATTATGCCGGTTAATATTCATCCCGTGTGTTTTGAAACGAACAATAATTGAGCGACTAAATATTGTTCTCGTATGTGAAGGCTCAATCACATTAATTCATTTGCATTTACTAAGGCACATGCTTTAGTGTATTCGAAAATGCTGTTTAAATACACCACATGAAAAGGCAATAGAAGGGTTGAGTATTAGAGACGATAGCAGAACAGAGGGTTTTTGTTACGATCGTATGCGATAACGTGAAGGTTTCTTAAGTAATTCAAGTTTCAAAAGCATTTATGAAATATTTGAATGTTTATTTAAACAAAATTTTTGTCAATCTTGCTAATATATTTGCACATTAGGATGGTAAAGACTATAACAGAGTATCAGTACCTTTTCACGTTCCAAAAAAGTGGCTTAATTTTTCCTTAAACAAGCCCAGTTTTTTAATTGCAATACTAATCATTTTTTAAGTTTCCTTTATTAAACACAAATATTTCTTATTATAGCTCTTTGCCAACTAAATGCAGTAACATAATATTGTGTTCTTATAAACTAGTGTTGCCATATTATGATAGAATTTTTAGACGATTCTAATCTTGGCTCTTTTGTTCTAATAAACACCAGAAGAAGCTCAGTTTTCTGGCAATTTAAAAAAACGTCACGGTTTCTTAGGAAATGGCCAAATTCAATTTTCAAGGATTTAGTCTTATTTGTTCCTAAGATATTTTACAAAAAAATTATTAAAAACTATATTAATTAATTATTTTAAAATAATTTCAGCCAATTTTATTTAAATTAAAGATTAATAAGTTCAGCACGAATATTTTTCATTGTATTTATTTAAAAAAGATTTTTTACAAACTCTCTATTTATAGGATGTTTTAAAGTATCTTTGAATTTTCGCTGTTTTATTTTTTTGCTCCTTGTGTAGTCTTAAACCAGGTCATACCACTACCTCTCTATTATAAAATACCTTCATAAATTTTGACCACTTTTATATAAATAAATAATAGAAATCCAACACGCGTTAAACAAACATTTTTACAATCGACACTTTAATTTACTTCTAAATCAAAATATGTATTGTTTATGTATTTGTGCAAATTTGTGTTTATGTTTTCTATTTTGTTTTTGCTTGTTTTTATACAACAATGCTCATATACATATATAAACAAAATAAAATAAAACTAAACAGAGTCATACATAAATACATGTACAGGTATTAAAGCAAGTAAATTTCAAATAATTTTTGTCCAGGTTAAATGGCGCTTTGGAAGCTCGTATATAATTATTATCTTTTAAATTGAAATGTCAACCATAAAACACTGACAATAAGCGAAGCAACTGGCGAAAATTCACTTGTAAGCGCTCTGCAACAACCAGCAACGAACAACCGCACTGCTACCGCCACCATTCAACAAAACTTAACAAGAATAAAAGTAATAATACAAGGACACAAGCTAAAATGTAGAAAGTAAAGACAAAGTTTACTTTTCGTAATTTCAATTTTTTTTTTTTCAAAAAAATTTTTTTTTGTCTTCGAACATTTAGTTGTTGTACTTTTTCATATTTTTTTTGATTTTCATTTTGGCAACAATTTTTTCGCTTAAAGTTATTTAATGAAGAGAAAACCCATACAAGTGAGCGTACGAACACCGTTAGAGCAGGCACCCCATTTAGAAGAATTTATTCTGCTGGCACATCATAGAATAAGCCATGAATTTTCTTGTTACTAATATTTGTGTGTAAAGCAGTATGTATGTGGGTATGTAAATTTATGTGAATGAATATGTTTTTATTGTGGCCTTAAAAGAAGGCTAAGTGCAAAATGAACAGAAGGACTAATATTTTACTGTCGCATTTGCATGAACATTAATTCTTTTTAAAGGAGACAAAAACGGAAATATACAAAGATTTTTTACTTACCGAAAACAAAAAAAATTCTCAAGGAACAAGATCAGACGCACACACACACATATACATATTCTTTTACAGTGCCTCAAATTTTGGTTTTTAAAGTTTTTAATTTGAAAATTTTTAAAAATCTTGAAAAATAAAAGCAAAATTATATTTGTTAATAGAGAGTTTTGGCAAAAAAATTAATGATTAAGATTTTTTTAAAATAATTTACAAAAAAAATATTTATCAAACATTTTATTTATATAAATTTTTTTTGGATTTTCTGTTGATGTCAAACAATGCAGAGGTAAAATATTAATAATAAAAATAATATAAAAAGAATTGAATTTTAATTAAAAAATTTGTTAAGTTTTTTAAAAGAAATTTTTTATAAATCGATATTTTTTGTTATAGAAAATTAAAAATTCCCTAATGAAAGGAAACGTTACTTAAACTCGCTATATCTGAATAAAAATTTTATAATATATTTTGGAAATAAACATTTTAATGGAGAAACAAAATCTTTCACGAATTTTTTATAAAAATATAAATGTGATAGAAAATGCCCTATAAAGAGAAAATTTCCATTAAAAAATATTTGCTAAAAAATGTTTCTTAATATACAAATGTTATTAACATTTTTTTAATAAAGTAATTATTCTTAGGAAATTACAATATTTTCCATAAGCAAAAAGTTTTAAGTAAATTTTACGAAAGTAATCCGTAAATTATCAATAATTTTCCAGAATTATTATTACCAAAATAAAAACTAACTTAACCACTGTGCGCTGTTTAAAAAGTATAAGAAAGAAAATTTAACGGTTTGGCTGGCTGCCTGCCTGCCTATGAACACTCACAACTACCATTTAAAGTATAAAGAATTTAAGAAGTAGCCAAGGAGATAAAGGGATGGCTAAAAGGAGAAGGAAGAATCAGTGTAATCAATTTAAAAACAATACTGGCCTCTAATTAAAAACCCTACAAGTAGCTGAGTTTTTTGCATAAAAAAACTTTTATTTGTCATATGTTTTTGTCCTTTAGTTGGATTCAAAGTTACTACTTAAAAGGTTTTTATTAAATGCTTCACTGATTGTTCAGTTAAAAAAAACTTATAAGATTTTATTTTGTGCTTTTAGAGTCATGTGAATTTGTTTATTAATTTTTAAACAAATATTCTTAAACGATTAGGGTAAAAAATGCATCGATCAAAATATTTATTTTCAATCTACACAGAAGTTACAAAGAGCTTCTCTAACGTATATTTAAAGTTACAATTTGTAGGGCATGTTAGGTAGGTAGGTGATGTTGTTTTTTCATTCTGCAATGAAAAATAAGCATGTCTTACAATCTGCACCAAAAGTATAGTCGCAATATTCATTTACTGCTACACACTCGTTTTCAAACAAGCCATGACATTTATTTATATGTTTGTATGTAAGTTCGTATGTATGTATATGTACTCCCCATATAAGCCAATTGATTTTAACTAACAGTCAGCAGCATCGGAAATAGCAGTACATTTCCTTCGAAATCAGTTATCTGTATCTGTATCTGCATAAGAATGTAAAATGTATGTATGTGTGTATGTTTGTATGATTGTAAATATATTATAGAGCATTTAAAGTATATAAAGTTGAATGCTAAGTGTTATTTAAATGTCTGACTGTATGTGTATGATTTTCTCCTTTTAAAACAGTATCATAGAGTTGCTCATGTACCAGCCAATGTACAAACGTGTATGTAGATTTATTACAAACGCAGAGCAGAAAACAAAAAAAAAAATTAAAAAAAATCGCGTAGAGAAAAACTTTTATATCGTTTATATAGTAAATGTTTAAGTGTTTCTTATATGTATGTATGTATGCAAGTGTTTGCCTGTAAGTGTTTGTGTGCGAAAATGTTATAAAGAAAAGTTAGTTTAAGTTTTATCATTTTACGAAAGTGAAAAGTTGCCATTGAGCTTATTAAAAGCACATTGCACTTGTTTTTCTTTTGATTTGCTTTTTCGAAATTTGCTTTCATTTCATCTTATTTGTTTGTATTTATTCAAGTGTACAAGTGCGCTGGGAATTTGTGTGTGTGAATGTGTTTATCTATTTAACTAAATAAATTAAGTGAAATAAAATTAAAGATCCGTATTTAATTGGACTAAGCAGTGATACGAGAAATCTTTGTAAATATACTGTATACTTGTGCATTCCTTTTTCCAGCTAATCATTCCATTTGTTGACCTTTGTATTTAGATAATTTGCTTTCTTGTATTTAACACTTGATTAAATTTACTTTTTCTTATAAAATATATGAAAAGATTTTTTTTATTATAAATTTGAAATTTTTGGAAAATTTAGTAGACACTTGTCACAAACTTTTGGATTAAAGAATATTGTCAACACATTAACTATGTCAAGGATAAATTTCTTGCTCATTTTAAGGAAAAAGTTTTACAGGAACAGGAAGGACAATAATGACGATTAACCAAGCTTTCAGTTAGGTCAGTTAGGTAAGTTAAAATCAATTGACTTCTCTGTGCAGAATATATATATACTTATGACTACATATGCGTAAAGATCTTGTCAATGTAAGTGTTTGTTTGCGTAAATTAGTATGTATTAGTAAAATATTGCTGCTCAGATATTTCAACTGGAGATTTGCATACATGTTTGGTTTTTGTTGTAAAAACAATAAGAGGTTGGATCTCATTGCCGCGTAATCATGCATTAATATACATGTCATGATTTTAATCGTGTTTTTTACTCTTTGTTTTCAATATTAATTTGTCATTAGATGTTGCCTTTATTCCAAAACTGTTTCACCGAGCTCCATTTCTACTGTAAAAAGTTTTGAGAAATTGGCTGAGCATAAATAAAAAATATAATTTAGCTCTTAGAGCCCATGAGGTGGCAAAAAATCGACACGCTATGGAACTGATTTTTATTTCTCGGTGAGAAAAAATATTTATTTGAAAACGCAAGGATTTTTCTAAAAAATACTCACAATGATGAAAGGTACGTTAAGTTCACTACCAAATTCTTTTAAGGTGGGGTAACTAAGAAACACAAGTTAAAATATTTTAGCACAACAAAGCTGAATTTTGGACTCAAGACTGAAACAGTTAAAGATATTTAGAAACTAATGTAACCATAATACATTACCGAGGTAAGGAAGAAGAGATATTATGAATAAAAACTTTTTCAATAATATTTTTATAATAAAAAAATATTTAAAACTCTATTTTCGAAGCAAATGTGTGGCAAATTCTTTTTTAACAATCATTATTAGTCCTGTACTAAAATTAAAAAATTTCTTCAGTTAAAAAAATTGTCAATCTACTATTTTACTCATAATCATAAACTTACTACTTTGAGAAAATTTCTAGACATATCGGAAATTTTTAATAGTTTTTTTTATTTACAGAGAATCTAATATTTGTAGAGAAATTTAAGCCAAGTTATTAAAATAAACTTTTAGTACCCAATAAATTAAAAAAATTTTAAAAAGAATATTTATTTTAATGGTTCCTTTTGCACTTGTTACTTTACTCTTTTTTAAATTTTACTTTGTTAAAGGAAATGTATTATTTCATGGAAATAAAGTTAAAACATATTGAAGCAATAAAAAGTCGTAAAATTAAAAAAAAAAATTTAAAGTATCGAAAAAAATGCTTTTTATGAAGCATTTTTTACAAATCATTGATAATATATTTGGGGGGAATATACAAAATTATTTTTTTAACAATGAAAAATTTTCTGTCAAATCATCGAAATTGATTTTCTTTTCATTAATTTTAAGCACTTATTTGAATGACGAGCTGTTTATCTAAATAGCAGTCAATGATCGCCAGCTGCACGCTTTTTCTAAAATTGTGTACTGTTTTAACGAAAAAAAAACAAATTTTTTGCCAGTAGAACCATTGCACTTAAAAGTTCATTGTCATGTGGATAAATTTGGAAATGCAATTAAAAGTTGCTCATACCACCCGTTAGACAAGTTCACATAATATGGAATACAGGTGGTATAAGTGATTTTTTGCTGAAATCGCGAACCAAATTATTTAAATTTTACATTAAATAATATGTTTAATATACTTTAATCGAATTAAAGAATTTTAATTTTATAATAAAAAATTAAATATTTATTTATTGATTATTTTAAAAATTGAAAAAGGGTGCAATTTTTTTTATCTATAAAATTTTTCCAGTATTTCTTTTTTATAAATTATTTCTAATAAAAACCTTTTTCTAATGCTTATAGATTTTTCTAACATTTTCCTTTTTAGGTAGATTTTTATAAATTCTATATTTTAAAAAAATTTTATATTTACATATATAAAACTATCCTTCCTTGCCTGATTTAATTAATCAAGGACAATAATTTCAATTGAAATATTTAAGTTAAAAGCAAATAATTTAAGTTATATTTATTTTTCACCATTACTCTGATTATTTTCATCAAACAGCCTAAAAAAATTAAACCATTTTTATTTGTTTAAAAACTAAAACAGTGACCACAATTTAATTCTTTGTATTTTTCTTTATTTTAGATGATGGTGGTGAGATGGAGAACCCAAAGTAGAAAAACACAATTGTAGAAAGTGTTTTATATACTCTACTGTACACATATACACTTGTATTATTGAAAAAAAAAATGTTATTTGAATGGAACAGTTGTGGTGTGATGTTTATTTATTTGTATTTTGTATTTTTTTTTAACGCTTGAAACGAACAAATAAATGACTGACTTAATGAATAAACGAACGAATGAACGAGTGAATGAATTGGCAAAAAATAAAAATCTAATTCGACATACTGTAAAATCATTTGACCACTTTGTTAGGTTGTTTAAATGCGTTTGTATTTTCCCCATTTTTTTGGTGTGCAAACGCACACATAAGACTAAGTCGTTTCACTTAAAAATAAAATTTGTTTCAAAGTTTTACTATTTGGAAAGGGCAGTATAAACTTAAGTCAAAATAATTTCTATTAAAGTAATATATTTTTTTTTAAATAAATAAGTCTGTAAAAAGAATAAAGCAAATAATTCGTTTGGAAATAATGATTAAAAGTATCTGGCAGCACTGAATAGTGGTACATACTGAAAATAACTAGATTCAAACTCTTTAGCTGACTTCACCCATTAAGTCTGAACAAAAATTTTGTACAGACAATTTGATTTTATATTGAGTTTCAAAAAGAAACTCAATTTGTTCTTACAAAATTTTTGTTCAGACACAATGAGTGAATTCAGCTTTAGCCAATCGAATGATTTATTTCTGTCAATCAATTTTTAGCGTTGAGCTTCTGATACAAAATTCTGCAGCAAGAAGAATAAAACTGTGCTGTTACAACCACTGGCGACTGCCAAACGTTGTGATTATTTTATGTCTTGTAAGCGTATTATCTTAAAAATGTTTAAGTTTAATTAATTAAGGCACAATTAATTACTTATTGTAACAATATTAACATTAAAAATTGATTTACGTTCATTATGTAGTCATTGACATTGATATATAGAAACTGAAAGTTGTATTACAACTTTTACATTTAAAAAAAATTTATACATATCTGTAGCAAGTGAAAGGGCTTATGATATTTTATTTAAAAAAATTATACCTCAATTGCTTTAAAAGAAAAAAGATTTTTTTAAACGCAACTCAGCGTTTTGCCTTAAATAAACTAATTTTTCTATAGAATAAAATCGTAAAATATTTAAATATTTTTCAAAAAAAGAACCCAAATTTTTAGTGAAATGCCCTAATATATACCCAGATACATACATATAAAGATATATTTATATAAGTATGTAATTCTTTCGTTATTTATGTTTCTGCAGTTGCTTTTTTATTTTATTTATTTATTTAGTTTTTTTCAATATTTTTTTTTGATGTTTCATCAAAACTAAAAATTTTTGTATGATTTTGTTTGATTTTTATTTATATTTCTGTTTAATATTAAAAACCGTAGGCAATATTTTGAAAAATAAAATTCAATTTGTATTTGGAGTTGTTTTTTTTTTTTGATTGATCTAAATCATTTCTAGGTTTGTGGAGGATGAGGATGTGGACAAGTGTTAAAAATGTATAACAAAAAATTATAAACGTCAACAACATATCGGCAGCTTCTGTTTCATTGGTTTTCAATTAAATTCTTTTCATGTTGATGACCAACTGTTGGCTGATTGGTTTGAATGACTGACCGTTCATTTGGCTGACTGGTCTAACTAACTGAATGATATATTTATATGTTTTCAAAAATTGTGTTGAGTTCAAAAGCTTTTAGCAGGTTTTTTTTTAATATCTTGTTATAGTTGTTGACGTTGCTGTGGTCCCTGCTTTATGTTCCAGTTGTGTTTGTTCGTGCTGTTGTTGTTATTGGAGATGTGATTAAAATGTCAGATAATTCTGTTCATACACTTGTTAACTTTAACGTGTTAGAAATTTGTTAGTGGTATTTGGTTTTTTTGCGTTTATTTTCTATTTTCTATTTTGCGTTAGTGGGGGTTTTTATGTTTTTGTTTTTAATTTAATTGAAATATGTAATCAATATATCTTTTTTTTTAAACAAGTAGCATAAAATCAATATTTTAATAGAAAAATAATAATAATAATAAAACAAATATGTTTATAAAGTATCTGACAGACTAAACAGTGCTTCAAAGAAGAAAAAATTTAAAAAAATTAATAACAAAAATATATAAAAAAAAAATTCTAATAGAATACGAGTTACCTCAATGTTAAATTATTGTATCAAATTTTATGTTGTTAATATTTTCTCTAAGTGCTAAATAGTGATTTGTTTAACGAGCTTATGTCTTGAAATCAGCTAGAAACAAAATATCGATGGCAATATTTTGACAGCACGTAATTGAAAGTCTTTTATGTCGAAAAAATATCAATTACTTGCTTACAACGTATGACAATCGATATTTAATATTTTTTTTATAATATTAAATATTCAAGATTTGTTTTTTGCTTAACTGTGCATATGTATGTTAAACTTTTGAAAATGTTTTCACACATAATCTGTTTTTAAATCAGAATAATCAAAATTTGCATATATGTATCAGCTTTATAATATAAGAAATAAAACTGGTCATGTAACAATAACGTAGACACCAGCCTGAGAAATTTTTTTTTTTTAGGAACGCAATCTGATTATATGGGATTAACTTATTAGGCAACGGGTGGTATGAGTAATAATATTTAAATTTTAAAAGTTTTATTTAGAAAATTATTTTTTAATGAAAAATTATGCATTTAAATACATATTTAAACCCTTAAATTTTAAAAAAAAATTTTTATAATAAACCTTAAAAAAAACAATATTAATTCTCCTAAAAAATTCTAAGTAAAAATCTGAAATTTATTTTAAAATTCTCCCCGTATCACTATTGTATAAAACAATATATTACACAGCATAAACTAATAATTATCTCTAATGAACTCGCATTCCTTAATTGCCTTCATTATACTGAATGTGCTTTGAAGAAACAAAAGCAGTCAAATCAAACTATTAATAATAAGCTTTTTACCTTCTATCGTACACAAAGTGCCATAAGTAGCTATTAAATTGGAATTTTGTAAGATGGAACGTTAAATATATTAAATAAATAGCCCATTTGCGACAGTCATTGCTTTGTGTAAGTGTGTGTGTGTGTGTATGTGTGTGATTGAATAGGAATATTTTGAACTTTGATCATTGAACTGCAAAACGAAAGGCACTGGCTAATCATTCATTTAAATTGTTTTCAAATCGTTGTCATAAATTGCGTGCCAGTAGAAGTCAGATAGTAAGTGAGAGAAAGAAAGACTGAGAGATGAATATTGGTACAAAACAATATTCATTACCCAGAAAAACCGCCCATTAAAATGTTAAGCAGAATTTCCCAGATAAGAGTCCCTGTGGTCGTTTTAAAGTTTCTTGCAAAACTAGAATAAAGTTTAAAGATTAAAAAAAAATGAATTTGTTTTTGGTTTAAAAAGTAATAAAAATTTCTTATTAAATTTATTAAAAAAAATAAAAATTTTAATGATTACTGACTTAAAAAAATTAAAAAAAAATATAAATATATTATTGACTTATATGGAGCATTTTTAATGAATCTAATTAAGAATTCATTTAATAAAAAATTGTTCGATAAATTTTCCTTCTTTATATAAAAGGTGGGAGTCAATTTAAAACAAGTTGGAAACAGTTGCTCTAAATGCATTTATTAAATAATAATTTTTTAGATTTTCACGTTTAACAATTTGACATATTGTGATGGATTCGATTGCTTTTGTGGCATAAAAAAACACCAAAATTTTAGACACATACACATGTCAAGAGCGACACTAAGGCATACAAATGTACACTTACATACACCAGTAGCAGCAACAAATCAAGCAATAAATACTAAAAGAACAACAACATCACATCTATGAAAAGTTGTGCCAAAAAGTTTTCAATGTCTACATTGAATAGAAAGCATTTAACGCACACACATATATACATCTTTGTATATATGTATGTATATTTCATAAGGCCCATATTCAAAGAAGCCAAAGTCTTTACAGACAGACTGCAGCACGTTCACAAACTGTCATTTATTTGATATGTTCGATATATTTTTTTAACCCAAAAGAACAAAAAATATGCGACGGCACAAGTTGAAGGAAAAATCTTAAAAAACCAAAGAAAGAAAGAAGGAAAGAGTATAAAGCAGTAAGTAAATGTCTTCGTGTCTTGGCGTCAGTGACATTTGTCAAAGTGGAAAAGACATCAATTTCATTCTTTGTGGCAGCAGAAAAAAATAATTTGACATTTATTTTAATAATAATGCCATCGAAGCAAATAAGAAGGAGTAACTCAAGCATTTGCAGTAGTTATACAAAAAATAAAATAAACGAGTGCATACACCTCTCCCTCCGGCCACCCACACACTTATACTGTCTTTCTCTGTTTCTCTCTTAAGGCCAACAACTACATAAAACAAGTTCGAACAACATCAACATTATAAATTACAGAAAAATAAAATAAATTGTTAAAAAAATGTTTAAATAAAATACGAAAGAATGAAAATACAAACAAAGCATTAATAAAGGCAGACAAGAGCCAGATCGAAAATATTTCGTATTTGATTTTTTCTTTTTAGCGATTTTTTATTATGGAAATTTCTTGGTGAAGAAGTAGCAAGAGGTACAAACATCTGCCATCACATAAACGTAGGTTTGTGTCTGTGTTTGTGTGTCTGCATTAAGATGAATGACAGTAGCAGCGGAAGTAGTGGAAAAAAAACGAAAAATCAATAAATCGGATAAAAAGTCATTTAGAGCAAGTATGACAATACAATACACTTGTAGCACAACAAAAAAACCGCATTTGCCGATAACTCTCTCTCCCTCTCCCTCTTCACCAGCCTTGTGTGTAACTTTTCTCTATTCTTATATGAATTTGTATTATTGTGTTATATTGTGGATCCGTCGTCGTTTGTAGTATGCAAAGGACTCTAATGGCTGATTATTGAATACAACAGCATCTTTAAATTGTTGGCAGATTATGTGTCACATTCTGATTGTATTACCACACTTCTACTCAATGTATCACATAATTTAAATGCATATATACGCAGTACTACTTGTTTACATTTTCTATGCAAAATTTCCTAAGGCACACTTAAGCACATACATATACGTACAAACATACCTACTTTATGTACATAAGAATATTAATAGATTTAGTTTAGCTTGGCAATTTTAATAATAGAATTAGTATTATATATCATTCATGCAGCAGGAAAACATAAATGTACATATATAAAGTTTTCTTAATAGTTTAATAGTTTAGTCGCAGCAGTTGGTGATGCAAAATTGTGAAGTGTGCATGTTGCAGCTAATTATTGTAATAAAATTACTGCCTTTGTGTAATACATACAGAAAGCCCTAAATATGTGGGCAAAGGAATATTTCGCTTGTCCTATATCCTATTTCTTAAAATTGGCATAATTATAACCAAAAGGGATACAATTATAGTTTCAAAGATATATTGTCTACAATATTTTCCCTCTTTTTTTTTAGGAAAGGTGCAAAGCCCCCCTGCTTAGATAAGTTTAATTTTTTAATTGACTAAAGAGATAATTTTTAAATCATTAAAAATAGACAACACTAAAAGTAAAACATATTTCCTTTAAATTAGGGCTTTGGCTCTACCTGCTTTGGTGAAAATTTAAAGACATTAAGTTTCAGAAATATGTATTATACACATATTTTCTTAAAAAACGGAGGAGGGTGTGGATGATGTCACATCTTTTACTTTGATCCTACCCATTTCTGGCTTAAATCTGGAATGTATTTTCAAAACCAGCTACGATTTCATTGTCAGCACTCTTTTTCTCAACGGTACGACTGTTACTGAATGTAAATTTTTTCTATTTAAGCTACAAAATAACATTCTCAATATATCACACTTTCAAAAAATTATATGAGCTTTAAGCCAAAATAAAATATAATAAGTAATAGTAATAAGTTCAATAAATATAAAATATGACAATCATTAAATATATTTAAGAAAATATTTTTTTTTTTTTTGGAATAGAAAGTAGCTTGATCCGATCCTTTAAATTTTTGACCTTAATAAAAAAAATTGTTCCACACAAAAAGTTACAAAAAATACTTCTTATATGTAGTTCACAGGAAATATTTCGATATAATAGGGACAGTCGTGAGTTTTTGCTTACACTTCAGCCACTAATAAACTGAATCAACTGGTTTGCAATACCGATTCTTTTTTAAATATTTTTGATATATTTATTCTACATACGGAACTGCGTAACATCAGGGGGCTTAAAAAGTTAATTTCAACTGTACGGGTAACAGGTAAACATCGCCTATTCGACCTTTTTATCCATTAGGATTCAAAAAATACCCCATCATCAATACCATCTATGGCGAAGGGTAAAAATGCAGTGTTTACTTATCAAAAAAAAAATGTTGTAAAAGAAAATTAAAATTCAAATTTTAAATGTATTCGCGTCTTAAAAACAATCTTAAATTGCTTGACACATTGATATATGTGTTCTACATTTAAAGTGGGTCTTGTTAATACAATTTTATGATTTTTTCTTCTTTTTATTTAATTACATATAATTACGAATCTAAATAAAATATTTATGCCATAAACGAACTGTCATTAATGTTTAATTTGATTTTTAGCTCAAATATTTTTCCCCCTTCGATATAATTTATATGAAATTTCAAACTTATTCATAATAACTTTATACATTCACACACACACACAAACATTCATGCATATAAATATTGTTTCATTTGATTCAATTGTTGGGTGAAATACTCATATGTGTAAAATGGAAATGACAAAAAGAACAAACACATACGTACAAATTATTAAAATAACATATTTCTATGCATGTGTTTGAACACAAGCAGCTGCCTGTATTGGTGTGTATTGTATAAGTATAATCGAGGGGATAAAATGATTATTATTGTTGTTGTTGTTGCTGCTGATTTTGATGTACAAATGTCTGTTCGATTATTTCATGTGAAATTATGTTCTGTTCGGTGTGTTTAGTGTTGCGTTAAATTTTTATTTATTTATTTATTATTTTGATTTGATTTCGTATTAAATAATTGGCTTTTCTCCTAATTTCCATAATTTGTTCGACAATGCATAAAATTTTGTTTGAGGGTAATACAACAAAGCGTACACAAACCTTAATTTATTTATTTCTACGTATAAATGTATTGCTGTATGTATGTGTGCGTGTTTATGTAGATGTTGATTGATTGGCATTTCTAAAAAAGATCACAAATTGTATTATGCTTCATTTTGTTGTTCTCTTCTCTGCTTTGCTATATGTTTGTTTAAATATTTCTGTGTTTGTTTGTATTTTTTCAATTATTGTCACTTTTGTTTTACTAAACATGTTTGCCTATAGACTGGACATTTGGAAATTTCTATTTGTGTTTTGACTTAAAATCAGTGTGTGTTCATTAAAGTGTAACAATTAAGTTTGTAGGTGTGACTGTCTAGCAACCAGCCTAGCACGCACGTCTTATTTTAAATACAAGAGCGTTAAACGGAAATATAAATTTTAATGTAACAACAAAAATAAATTAAGAGATTTTTTTCTTAGTTTTTAGTAAAATTACCAGACATATACGCCTTAGCGTGCGTCACCTTCATTGAACAAAATTCTGCTGATTTCCAGTCTGGTAAAATATTATTTCTACAAATGCGTTGAATATTTAAATCAAACTTTTAAACACTTTTACACTCACCCACATGCATGCATGTAGATTTTTTTTTTATAATTTTTCAAAAAAAATATATTTATTTCAAAGTTTATATTTTGCAGTTACGCCCTAGAGAAAGAATGTATGGAGAGATCAAATTATAGCCAGGGGAATTTACAAAGATTACATAAATGTGTTATATATACATACATATATATATATGTATAAATTGTAAAATGGGACAGCAATAACTGAAATGAATAAATAAATAGATAAAAAGACTTTAGTACATAAAACATGATTTGCTTAAATTATTTTGGTCTCATTTATCGTTGTTGTTTTTAAATTTTGTATTTGTTTCATGCCTTCGCAAAAGCATAAGTATTTTGCAATTTTAATCCACAAATTCATTTTAAAGCTACATTGTTTACTCTTCCTCTTAATATCGTAAATAAAAAAATCTTATTTCAAGTCATATTCAGGGATGGAAAATACAACTTTTGTGCAGTATAAATATCAAGTTTTTTAAAATATATCTTACTAATGTAAAAATCTTTTGTATATTTATTATTAAATTAAATTAAATAATATTTATTGTTTACTTGGCGATAATATATGTTTTTCTTATACGATGTAAACCATATAATAAGATTTCTTTAAAAAATATAGTCAATTTACTTTGGTACAAGGTTTCACTAAATAAAAAGTTCTGTTTAAGATACTCCGATTAAATGGATCTCAAACGTAATACTGTTTCATTTAACAAACAGTATGATTGTATTAGCTTTTCCATACCTGGGCATAATAAATTTTAAACAAATTCAAATATACATATAAATACATTTATATGTATGTATGCATATGCCCCTATTTGGATCAATTTCAATATAATTTTTAACGTTTTAGTAGAAGGGTTTTTATACCCTGGACTCCTATAAGTTAAGGAAGTATTATGCATCTGTTGCTGATGTTTGTAACGTCTATGCAAAACTATGCAGCGAATGCTGTGGAGAGGTAATATGATTATAAACATTTCACAATACCTTACCCTAACAGTACACGGGGAAAAAATTGACAAAAAAAAGACATTGAAGAAAAATTAAATTTTGTAGGTTTATAAATATATTTAAGTCCATTTTTAAGCTAAATAAGGAAAGAACACTCCTACTAAGGATTCTCCACGACTTTGCTAAATTAGTTATGGTTTGACAACTGTATTTCTTCTGCCAAAGCATAAATTCTTAAGACAAACATACAATAATCAGTAATTTTTTTATGGGAGAGACACCATGTACAATCTTTTAGTCCAGCTAACTTCTAATTACACTAAAATTATACAATTTTTTAAAAGTTTTAAAACCCTATCCGCAAAACAATTCTTTAGTTATGGGACAACAGTTTTACAATAAAATTTAAAAATTTACAAATATTCTGACTCTTTATTCAGTCATGCTTTTGAACCCTAAAATAATTTTTTACTTGTAATGAAAACTATTTGTACTTGTTATAGGGTAACACATAAATAAATATGATGAACTTTAATTTTGGACTTGTTTTTTTTTTATTTATTACATTTTTTATATTTCACGCACTGTATAGCATAATATCAGTAAATGACAACAACATAAACAAAAGCAATGACGATAAAACGGATCCCAAAAATAACGACAGCAGCAACAGCCAGTAAAACAGAAAACAAAAATCAATCTTTTAACGTAAAAATAATAAATTTTTAAAATCATTTGCATATTCAAGTGATATTGGGTTGGCGGGAGAAATTGGAGTATGTACAATTACGTACTACGTAATGTAACCAAACTAAAAACACACACGCGCACATATACCAAAAGAGTAAGAGACCAGGAGTCAGTTGAATCAAGGGCCCATCTGAATGGCGGTTTATGCGAAAAAAAAAGAAAATACAAACATTATAAGACAAAATATACAAGGCAGACAGTCAGGAAGGTTGACTGCTAACAATCTTTATGAACGCATACACGTGCAGACAGACATACAGGCAGATGGATACACAGTTAAATATACAAAGATAGCTTAAGGTGACCAAATATATATTTACATATAAATACATACATATATGTATGTATGTAAATATGTTAAAGTTCATACATCAATATCAAATGTGAACACACTTATGTACATATATAGACATATTGAGAAACATGAAATGGGTAGTAAAATATCGTTGGTGAACTTTCGACAAATCATCTTAAGTCAAAGTTTTCAATTTAATTTTTTTAGAAGAGCAAGAAAACCAGCAATAGCTTAAGAGGATCTTGGAAGATTTTTCTCTTAAATTATGATTAAGAAATTTAAAAAATTTCTTATTTTGACTTAAAATGTTTTACCATAATGACATATATATCTATTTTACTTTACTTTACATACTAACATGCATTTTTTTAAATCATATAAAAAAAAAATATATAAATACAAGTTAAAACAAAATGCCAAATGAAAAAAAGAATGTTGGCAACAACAAACAATCAAAATTGAAATTGGCATTAAAAATATGCAAAACTCATGTTAAAATATCGGAAAATATACTTTTAAAATAACTTTATACATTTTTATTTTAAATTTGTGTGTAAAAAGAACTGACTGACTATATGTTTGCATTTACATAGGGTTCTTCATATACATACATATGTATGTATGTTAAGATAGTTTTGTAGTTGTTTATTTAGTAAACGGGTACAATATGTTATAGGAAAAAAGAAATTTCTAGCTGAATACAAAAACAATAACAACAAACTGTCCAATTTTTATCCTAAAGATCGGTTAAAGTTCAAATTTTTAATTAACTTTGTATGATTGAAATTTGGCTACTGTTCAAAAAGAAGTAGACTAAAAATGTGGGTAGATTAATGAAATACACTGACAGACAAGTAGAATGTCCACATGCAGTCTGTAGTGATTTTATGCAAAGGAATCGTGTTCTTACTAACTTGGAGTGTGCTGTAGCTTAAGTAAGTACAGCGCTGAAGCCACAAATCAAGATTTACTTTGAAAAGTGCACAATGCTTAAAAACGCCTAATAATATTTTTTTAACATACATATATGTTTATTTATTTGTATATGAATAAGCAACACTTTAAACTCGTGAAGATTTCTAATTGGAACATAATAAAAACAACAACAAAATATTTACGCAGCCAGTTATAATCCAATGCAAATACTAAAAAAAGCGAACATTAGTTTTTGCTTGTCATAGTTACAATTGATTACATTTTACTTTTTGTTTATTTCGGGGATATACTGAGGCATGTGCTTTAGTGACAAAAAATACTGTAACATTGTTTTAGTGCTCACAAGCTATGTTGGACAAAAAGCCTTTCAAGCAAGTAAAAGCGCTAAGCTCGGCTGTGCCGAATCTTACATACCCTTCACTACGTGTATTTATGTATGTATCTATGTGTGTATATGCAAGTAAGTATGTATTTACATGTCCAAAAGGTATTTGAAGTCTTAGAAATCTTGATTTTTTTTGTGATAATCATTTTAGTCTATAGAGGTTTTTCGGCCATATATTTGCTGATTCTGGGCCAATTAGTAAATTTTTCTTTTGGAATTCCCCAAAAGGTGTAAGACACACAAATATAATAATTTTTCATTAAAAAAAAATAGGTATGTGGTCTTTTTTGATATATATCTCAATCAGTTATTAAGAGATTTTACTGGATTTCGATAGCGAGAATCTCAAGAGAATTTCTGATTGTTTGATACTACTAACGCGTCCGTACAACATCGGATGGGGCTGAGAAAACTTGATTCAAATAAAAAAACAGACAGACAGACGGACATGGCTAAATAGACTTCCCTATCTATAAGGATTCAGAAAATATATATTTTAAGGGGTCGCAAATGAATATTGGAATGACAAACCTATATATACCCTTATCACCTCTGGTGAAGGGTATAAAAAAAGGAACTTTGCAGCTTTAACTAAATTTATTAATAATGAAAATCAACTTCAGTTGTGATCACTTTTCAGTCAGCCCTTGTATGGCTGAATAAAAAGTAAAAAAAATTATGTCTCATCTATAGATCTACAAATATTGTATTTACATTTTATATATGAGTAATATTTTTTTATTTATATATATAAATGTAAAACATCCAGTTATCTGCCGGTGCCTGCATGTTTACATCTCTAAGTGCCCATGCAAAGACTAAAGAATCCTTTCCTTTTATTTATGTTTTTTTTTTGTAAATATGTTTCGAAAAAATTCGTTAAAATACATGTGTATGTAGACGTTTATATAAACATTTATGATTTTATGTATCTTATGCACATTTGTACATATATATGTTTGTATATGTAAACATACGTACATATGAATATTTTTTAGCCAGCTTTGTTCATCAGTGTTTCTTTTTTTAAGTTTATTTCATATTTTTATTTGGGGTGCAAAGGCATAAAAATGGCAAATTTTCTGGCATCAAGTTTACTCATTCGTTTGTTATTTAAATCAATTTTTTATGGCCCCGAAAAACTCACATGCATATACACATACATACAAACGAATACACACAAACATTGTATGCCCAAAATGATAAAAGAACTCTTACAATATTTCTATGGAATATTGTTTGTATGTGATTAAACACACACACCGACAAACATCAATATAAAATAGCCTTTTTCTTTTAACACACTTGCAACCATTTATTTACTCATTCATTCTCTATGTATGAGACTTTTTCTTTTATTATTATTTTTTATTTTTTAAAATTTACAAATTTGTATGAAAATGTTTGTTATAGATACTCGCATAGTGTTATATTAAGGATTTGAAGACCAAAATACGCACGAATACTATAAACAATACTTGTACAAATTCAATAGTTTACTTTATGTGTCGATAAGCTAAAATATTAGATCCAAATAAACATCATGAGGTTGGAAATTTAATATTTTAAATAAATTTTCTATTTAAAGGGGATTTCCGTTGAATTCTCTATAGCCTACATATGTATATACTAGGGATGGACAAATGCAAAAAAAATATCGATATTTTTTTTAAAATCGTTGCCGGTCGATATATATCGATTTGAAAATATCGAACTTTATTAACAAAAAGTTATTTTTTATTAATGGTTAAGGGTCAACATAGAAACAATTAATAGAGAAAACTCTATTTGTGGTTAAACTACAAAGTAAAATGTAATTGAACCAGTAACTGGTAGATGTAGATGCTGACATAAGGAGCTCCCTCTGTTTGATGTGTTACCCTGTCAAACGGCTTCTACTATCGAAGACACCGAGGAAGCCTGACAAACTAAATATCTACGGGCGACTTCAGAAAAAACAGCCTTGAAATGCTGAACACATACAACTTTACATGGTAAAGACTTTGTGAAAAACACGTTAAAAACAAAATAATGTAATTGACACATTATCCACAAGATGTATGTATACACAATAGAACAGCTAACCCCGAATGCAATTCAACATAAAAATATTCAACACTTTTTATTTGCGCATAGAGTTTGATAGTTACGGGTGTTGCTTAAATGTGATCAAATTTGTCGCGCAGTTGTTGTCATTGCAAGCATTAGAACATTCTATTCCATATAGACTGCGACAAGAAGCTTTTTTACAAATTAATAACATAAAATACAAAACCAGGGTTTAAAAATATCGAAAGAAAATTGCAAGAAAAAATATTGATATATCGATATATTGTAAAGTAAAACAATGATTGAAATAAAAAATATCGATATATGGATATATCGATATATTTTACCCAACCCTAGTATAAACCGTTCGCCGTGCGTAACAAGGGTTTACATACACTTCAAAGTTGTCACTTGGTTTGTAATTTCTAAAATATTTATTTGCAACCTCATAAGTACGTACATATGTATTTATGTATATGTATAATGACATATGAAAATTGTAAATACTTGTAGATACAGACGAAACCGTCTGTCATTGTTTTAGCCGAAAACAACATTTTGAAAGCCTTAAATGCTAAAAATATCTTTATTTAGTATTAATTTAACATTGATAATTAGCCTTCGATTTTTGTTTGTTTAATTATATAAATCGTCAGGTTTGGACACACGTGCCAAAAGGTCGATATTGAAGAAAGCGACAAAGAAGGTCCTAAATATATTAAAAGCTTTTGGGTATTTCTACCACCAATTCTGACATATATTTAATTTAGTTAATTTTTTTTATTTTTTGCAAATTGTTAAATTTAAAATGAATTAAAAAATATTATTTTTTGTTTTCTATTTAAAATTGGTTTTTATTCCATCTTATCTTAGTTTTTTTTACCAACTTCCACTTAATCGATTTTGAAGTAACTTTGCAAACACATTAAGTGCTTCTAATATTGTTAAAAATGTGGTCAGTGCCAAGCCCATTGAGAGTTAATTTTCTTTTTCAGCTACTTCTACTCGACCGATTTTTACACAATAAGTTCACAAGACAATACGTTATTGAAATATAAAAATTCGACTTTAACTATTTGGGAACAAATTTTAATATAGAAATTTAGAGGAAAAACATTTTCTTAAAATTATAAGTATTTTGGTTCCGTTTTGAGCCCCTTTTATTTTTACAGAATTACGGTTTACATCGGCTTTTAGCTTAATATATGGGGAAACCGTAATTCAGGCCTAGTTTTTGTTGTGTTACTCACACTTTTTAGCGCCTTCATTTTCGACTTAGATTAAAGTTAGTAGTAGTTTTTTCGTAAGCCCTTGAAATTTTCGTTTTCTTTTGTTTGCCATTTGTGATTAAGTTTATTTTTCTATCTAATTCCCATCGGAGCACATACCTCAAGGACATTCATTTTTTTGTTTTTACTAAGGCACAAGCATCAATATACCAAACAATACTTACTACATATATATATATGTAAAAATAAGACTTTAGTTATGATAACAGAAAGGTTACCCAATATGCAGAGACTCCAGCTGCTTCATTTTTATATAATTTTTATTAACTTTATCAAAGAGAGAAGAGAATCTTCCACGTAAAATGGGTTAAGGATTGCGATTTAATACTGGGTAATGACTGTTTTTTTTTTGGCCATCATAATATTGTAGTAAATGTATTTGTCTAGTAAGTTGCTTATTTGCGAAATATTTTTGTTTATACTCACCACGATTTAGTGAAAGTGTTTTGCTGATAAATGCTTTGGCTGCATTTTTTATGCTTTTTTGCAGCCCTTTAGTTAACAAAACCTTAAAGAACCTAAATAAAGAAAAACAATTTACAATTAAAAAATTATTAAATAACAGGATTTACTTGTTATAGAAAACTACACTAAAGTTTTTTAAATTTATTAATGAATTTTATTCTGA
>NDXZ01028425.1:0-25821 GCA_003055125.1 Paykullia maculata | reverse complement strand
GCGAGGCGGAATAAAACTCAATGCTTGCCGCTCTTGTTTAGGTTTGTCTGTAAGAAATCTTTTGTTTCCTTAAATTATTTTAAAATCATTTTTTCATGTTGACATTGAGAAAACTTGATTTGAAAACTTATAATTAAATTTTAGATATTAAAAAAAAACTCAATTTATATGCAATTTGTTATAAAAAATTTTAATTAAATTTTTTCCATTAAATATTTATTACCGTTAAACACTTGTAAATATTTTGGAAATTGTTTAACATAATATGCTTTACACACATGTACACACAAATACACACACTTAATAAAAATGTTCAATTTGTTTTCTTAACTAATAAAAATGTTTTTGTTATTTTAATAAAATACTTTTTTATTACTTCGATATAAATTTCTAAGATTAAATTATAGATTTTACTGTTGCAGTCATGAATAATTTATTATTGTTTCATGTGTAATTATTAGCTCATTAACAAATACAAACACAAACAAATTGTTTTGCATACGTTCTTATTTATACATACAAATTACGTTTATAGTGAGAAGCAAAACTAAGCGTTTTTATATTTTTTTTTACTTTTATAATAAATAATAAATAAATAAATAAATAATAAATTTATATAAAATTTAAAATTTAATTTTTGTTATTTTGCAAATAAATGTCATATGGTTGAGAACTTAGGGATTTAATGTCATTTAATGGAATTTAATTTTAACATGTAGTTTAAATAATAGTAAAAGCAACTGTGGTCAAATTAAAAAAACAAAAAACTTAAAAAGACAGATAATATTTACACGATTTTGCTTTCCACTGTAGCTATAATACATATATAATAATTTAAAATACTGGTACTTATTATGAGCGTAAATTATAAATTATAGGATTTTTAAAATCATACGCCTCAATAAAAAAAAGCAAATAAACACAGAGTCTTAAAAAATATGCGCACAAAATACATAAATATCAATGTATGCGTGTAGTTAATAAACAATATTTTATTTCCATTCCTCCATTTATGGCCAAAGTATTCGTAGTGAAATATTTAATAAAAAACTGAAAATGTTTTATGAAACAACATTTTGAAATTGACTTGTTTGCCATCCTAAAAAAAAGTTTGCACTTTTTTCGTATTTTATTGACTACTTGTGTCTATATAATTTCTTTTACATGAGACTCATGTGAAACGATTTAAAAATAATTTTAATGATAGTAAAAATTGAAAACATATGTACTCATGTCTACATTTATTTATGTATATATGTATATGTTAATAGGAAAATATAAAATTCAAAAAAACACCCCCCCCGTATACGTGAAATGAATTTATTGTTTTTTTTTTTATAAAACTAAAGCAGTTTTTATTAACGAAAATAATGGAGAAAAAATCTAATAAAAATTATTTTATGCCAGAAGACCTTGAAGGGCTGGACACAAATATTTCCAATAAAAAATTATGAGACTTCAGAGATGGAAACTAATAAATTGCTTTTAACTCCAACCGTACTGGCAAATTTTTGTACGTAGACTCCTAATAAGGGTACCCGTTGACCCGTGTAAGTTAATTTTTCTGTTACGGTTTAAATATCAATACAATGGTTTGCATTGTAGTTCGGGGATTCACAAGATTGTTATTATATTGTAAAACACAAATTTTTTGTCTGTTTTGTGAATCTTACCTTTAATTTTTCTATACAAAATGCCTTAACTTATATACGGGTACCCAGGTACCCTTATCACACGCAAAGAAAAAACATGGTTGAGTATGGTTTCGGTAATATGATCACAGACAATTTTAAAATTCTATGATTACTGAAATCATTATATGATTGCCACAATCATAATATGGTTGTAGACATGTTTTACGTCAATACCATGATCATGTTATGGTTGCAAGAATCATTATATGGTTGTGAAAATCATTATATGATTGTATATAAGCTATAAACATGGTTACGGATAATCATATATATATTGCTCTTTGATTATGGTTATCATATATTCTAAAGGCATCATATATATGATATCCGCAACCATGTTTATAGTTTATATACAATCATATAATGATTTTCACAACCATATAATGATTCTCGCAACCATAATATGATCATGGTATTGACGTAAAACATGTCTACAACCATATTATGATTGTAAGTCGTATAAACAAATATACGTTTTAATAAATTTTATTATTTTTTATCAAATCTAATAATTAAATTGTAATTAGCAATTGCTGAAGCTTAGTATTCTAGGGTTAAACAGTAGATATTATAATTAAGTCATACTGAAATTTACAACCAAATCTTTTTCTGTTGTTTGTTATATTCTACTCTTGACATTATTGCATGTTGATGAAAAATGTATGTTAATATGGCTTTAAAAATAATTGAATATTTTTTCATTTTATTATTTCATTCAAACAAGGAATTAATTACCCCTTTTCTGAAATGGTAAAGTATTTTTAAATCACCTCAAAACTTCTGATATTAATACTAAATGATTAAATTTTAAATATAAAATTTAATAACTGAGTTTACCGAAGTATTAAATAATATACTGCTAGTTGAAGGAAAATCACATAATCCATTTTAAACGTCTTAATGTTCTCATACCCATTTTAGAACACGAACACAGCAACAACTCAGCTCGTTTATAATAAGCTCAACCTTTGTTACCGTCTTTTATACTGTTAACTTTAGAAGAGAATATTACAATTTAAATTCAAAAATGTGCAGTAACTTACACATACATACATATTCATTTACATATTTAAATTAAAGAATATTTAAAAAAGTTAATTTCCTGTTGTGAAGTATTTAACTGTTAACAAAATGAGAGTAAAGATGAAAGTGAAAACTTTAAGCATTTTTTATTAAGTATTTTTCCACCAACTTTAGCAATTGATTAAATATTTGCAAACAAACACATTTCCACACACATACATTTTAATATTCACCCATACGTATTTTCACTTATGTGCTTCAATAAACTTGCGGCAAATTCAAATAATTTTTCCAATAGGAAGTTGATGCCAACATATTGGCTCTGTGTGCGAGTTTTTTACATTTTTTTTCTGTTTTTTTCTTGATTCTGTGAACTTTAAACTAAAGCATATGTAAACGAATGCGATAAATTTTTGTTTTTGGCGATACTTAAGTAAAAAACAAAAAAAATTATAACAATTGATAACTTAAGAACAGACTGATAAACAGAAAATGTTTTGCAAGAAAATAGGAGTAAATAAATATCAATTCATATTGGCATACCCAGCAAAAACTTGTGTTAAAAAAATATGTTAAAATTCAAATATATTTAATAAACCATTGCTACTTATAAAGTGGCATATTTATTTATTGTTTTATAACGGCAATGTCATTGGAGGCAAGTACCTACTATGACCGTTTAAAAATAGAAATCTGGTGAAGTCATTACTTTATTGTCATTAAGTAATTATTTACTACCTACGTTTTGGATTGCAAATAAGGAATAAAAAAGTATTTATTTTTAAATTTTTAATCAAATATGGGCGTAATACGCAATAAATACTATGGAGCAGTGATATCAATATCACAGGTAAAAGAACTAGTAGCATTCCCAAGTAAAATCAGTTTAAAAATATAAACGGCCTTGAGGAACACCATATGAAGAACAAAATTTAAAAAAATAGTGTTTCATATTAACTTGGACGATGTCATTAGAGTAATTCATTGCATGAAGAAAAAATGTAAAACTTTACTATTATTATTAATTTAATAATAAATTAAATAAAAAAATTGTAAAAAAATAGTTAAATTTTTCAAAAGAGCAAAAAATTTGTAGATTTTCCATACAAAGAAGTCGATTTTAAAAAGATACCCAGAGTAGGTTCATAAATCTACCTTAATATTTATTGGCATGGACCTACTAAACTCCTTATTAGTAATGTTCTATATTCGATTTTTTTATTAGGAAATTTTGGTTTGATGATACTATCCATTTTTGATATGTAATGACAACCATAAAATACTGCCAAAACCTAACAGCGTATACCTAAAGTATGTTAAAACCAAATGAGAATTATAACAACTAGTTAAAATGGCTTGTAACAACTTTTCAAACAAAAAGTTTTGCAGTTTTTATTTCTAAAAATATATCTGATTCATAAATATTTACGTATTATATTAAAATCTCTTTCTTATGTTGTAGGCTTAGAAAAGTATGCACGAACGTTAATGCGTAATGACATATCATTACCAAGTTTTTGTTGGGTATGCATAAGCAGTTTTTTGTAATGAAACATAAACCATATTTTATAAAAATAAATGCATACCAATATATACCAGAAAATTTGTAAAACTACCCTCCAAGAATCTGTGAAAATATCGATGCTTATTTCCTTATTTCAAAGCCACATTTGTTTGATACACATATTTTATAGTCAAAAAACATTTTTTTTAATATATTAATTTTTTTATTATTTCTATCATTAACAGTGCAGTATCAGTATAGTGATATATATTTGGTGTAAATTTAATTTTCCCATAACTGTGCCTAAAAACGCCTATTTTTTCCATTAAAGAAAAGACATTAAATTCATAGATGTACTCAAATATTTACGACTTTATATAGAAAATATTTGAAATACACACGCACATATAAACATATTAACAAACACATTAATTGTCACCAAAGGGCAAATTATTTGGCATTTTTAATATTGAGGGTATGGCCTTAATGTTTATTAATAAATATTAAATTCATTCATTTTGTTGCGTTTGCAATACACAACCGAACATAATTGTTATTGGCGCAAAAACAAAACAGCGCAACCATGAGCAAATAGATGTGAATAGAATTATAGGAGAGTTTTTTATAAAATTTGCGGTTTTAAAAAAGTTTAAAATATTGCAGATATTGGAAAATATAGCAATAGTTAAAAATTTGCATTGATTACAGGCAAAGAATTTGTCAAAAATATTTTTTTTAAAAAAAATCATTACAATAAACAACAATTTTTCATACATATATGTTCAAGCAATTGTAGAAAAATGTTTTAATAAAATAAAATGTTATTAAAAATTTTAGCCAAAATTTTATAAGAAAAATTAAGTTTAAGCAAAGAAGTTTAAATATAAAAACGGGTCTTAAAATTCTTCTATAAAAATTATTTATCCAAGAATATCTCTAAAAAATATTGCTTGAAATATTTTATATACATTTTTTTTATCTTAAAAGTATATAAAAGGATTTGCAGCAAAAATATTTTTCTGAGAAATTAAAAAAAATAACTAAAAATATTTTTTTAAACCAAGATATTATCAAAAAATTTCTATAAAAATATTTTCTACAAATTTTCAAACAAATTTTCTCTGGAATTAAAACCTGAAATAAAATTCGTTTTATTTAAAATTTTTTTATCAAATGTTTGTTAAAAAAAATAAAATTGAAAACGTTTTTCTCTTAAAAAAAATATTAAGAAAAAATGTTGCTGAAAAACAGAAATTTTTAAATAATATTGACTAAAAAACCCTAAAATAACATATATAAAGTATATACATATATTTACCGAATTTATATTTTAATTTAATATTTAAGCTGCTCCTTTTTTATCCCCAAATATATATTCACTTCACCATGTATAAGTTAGCACATTCATATAAACTGTAAATAAATATGTAAATAACTAGAGGGGAAAAGTAGAAGAAATTAAATTTATGCGAATAGCAGCAACTACACATTTAGATTGTGCACTTTTATAAACAATTTTTGTATTAATAAATCTTGTTTTATAAAAGATATTCGCGTTATTTATTTAAGTCTTGCAAATATGCGCTAAATTACTGTTGTTCAAGAAATCGTTACTTAAAAAACTTATAAAATGTCTATACAAATCTAGAGTTTTATTAATACTCGCTTAACTCGTGAAATATAATCTCTGGAACATAATTTGCAAACAAAAAACACCTTTTTAACAACAAAGCCAGTGAACATTAGTTTACCCAACTAATAGCTACGATTAATTTTTATTTATATATTGTGGAGTTTCACACTTATATAATTACAGTAGTATGGGATAAATTGATGCTTGTGCTTAAGAAAAGGGAAGTAAATAAATGTACGAGAGCATGTGAACTCTTTAAAATTAAAAAAAAATTAATTTGTTTTATCTTTAAAGAAAAGTTAACAACTAATTTTCTTTCAAAAGTATTTTTTTTTTTTTAAATATTAACATCCTAGCAAGGCTTAAATTCTTGACGTGAATACCTTTATTATTTTATTGTTTAAATAAAACAATGACAATTGTGGCCAATAACGTGCTTGTTGTCGTGTTTATACATATGTGCGCCTGCAACCATCAACTTATGGGACTAGACTAAATTCAAACAAAACATTAAAGAGACAATCATTGTTATCATGATATGAAAACTTTTATTATTGTTTGATATTAACAATTTGCTTTAGACAATATAAGGGGAGAAACACGTGTGTGCGTGTGTATGTTTTATATGTTATCAAATTTTTTTTATTAATATTTCAATAACAATCTTAAATAAATATTTTATTTACATATTTAAATTTTTTTTTTTTTTACAAATTTGTTTGAATTTCTTTTGCAATGTTTTAGGAAAAAAGAAAATTTTCGTTAAGCAATTTTAGAAATTTTGTCGAAATATTTTATAGACATTAAAAAGTTTGATAAAAAAAAATTTTATAGCAAAGAAATAAATAAGAATGCCTTTAAGAACTTATAACTTGTATAGAAGTTTGACTTTAATTTTTTCCTATAAAATAATCATTATTTACTACTATATTATATTAATAAAAAAAATCTCAATATATGTATGTACATACATATGTGTATAATAATAAAACTGCAATATAAAAAATATATAAATATGAAATATTCCCTTCTTATCCCAACACTCTTCATCATTGTAACCCATAATGAGATCATAAGTGCTGACATTATATTAACTTAAGCAAGAAAGCACCAGTGCAAAGAAGAAAAAATTCTATTTTTTATGGATGGTCACATAATATGTCAAACATATGACATACTCTCATACACACAAACGCACATTAAAAATATGCTCTATAAAGCAAAAAAACCATGATTGTTTTTTATATTTATTTGTCATTACTTCAGTTACAATAAACAAATATTTTTTCTAGTTTATTATACTTTATTATATACTTTTTTTCTCAAATGTCAGCAGTTATTTAATACCAATTTAAAAAAAGGCATAATATCCATTGAAAAAATAACAAAAATGTTTTGCGCTTTTAATGATAAAATTTTGTTTTTTTTCCAAAACAATTACTCTTTAATTATACAAGCAACTGTAATTATAAGATCTAAGTTACTGTAATAATATTGTTTACATTTTTTGTTTAATTTACTTTAATGACATTAAATGTAGTTAAAGTGTCTACTAAAAGACAGCAAAGTAGAACAAATATTACTCTTAAAATATTCAACCGCAAAACTGTAACATTAGGTGGTTCGCATTTTGTTCTGAATGACAAATGTATACAAATAACATTACATTGAAACGAAAAATCAAAATAAACAAATACTGAGTCAGAAAGAATGTATGACAATGCTTTTGAGGGATTAAAAAAATTAACGCAAACGTTTTTTTGTGTTTTTTTTAATTTTTTTTTTTTAATTAAATCCTTTATTCCTTTTCCTTCTTTTCCTAATAGTACTATATTATGTATATGTTACATTAAAGTACATATAGACTTTTTTATTTTTCTAATTATTTCGAATATTATGATTTCTGACATCATTTATTCAATCGTCACAACCACATGATGGCTTTAAAAGTAATTTTCAATAATATTATTACAGTGGCAAGAATTTTTGTCTCAACGATTTAGTTGATTAAAACTATTTACAAATATGTTACTCTGAATATATAATGTTCTATGAATATGTTCTAAGATCAGTATGGTTATAATTTATTTGATTATTGCAAAGAAGGTGGGTAGGTGGAACATACAGCCGTTAAGAGGATGTATACAGTTCACTTTGCACCTAATGTGGATTTTTGTGGTACCATGTGATTGCTTATATCCCAAGGCTACATAACCTTCAAAGATTTACGATAACAATAACATTAAAGTAAGAAATATAATAACAGTTACGTTGACCGTCAAACACTTAAATCATTTTGTGTACATATGTATATGTACATTAGGGTGGGTCGATTTGTATGGATGTCAAAAGGATGAAAAAATCTTAAGTGGAGAAATGATACTACGAATTATTCTAAGCAACTTTGCTCTAGAAACCATAGGTCTAAAACGATTTTCGATCCCGCGCAAATATGTTGTAAGTATTGCTTAACTTCATAATTTGCGAAAATTTTTATTAAAAGGAAGGTGTTGGGAACCAAGATAATAATTCTGAGTTTTATTTTAAGATGAAAATCTATACAGACTATTCGTATTTAAAAAATTTATATTTTTATTTATAAGCTGCTACAAAATATTTGAAGCTATGAAAAAAAATTTTTAAGAAATTTTAAAATTACGGCTACTTAATTATTTTCGTTTCAATAATTAAGTATACGTATTTTAAATTTGCTTCGAAAGAAAAATACAATATTTTATTTTAATAATAAAAGTAGAAAAAAAAATATATTTTTTTTTGCGCGGGATAAGATTTAATCTAATGGTTTTTTGAAAAATTTTTTTTAGAATTTCGATTTACCCACCCAAATGTACATATGTACGTCAAAAATGTTTTATCTCTGTGTTTGTTTTTAAGTTTATTAATAAAGCTGTACTTTTGAATAAAAATTCATTAAACATGTTATTAAATAAAATATTTCTTATTATATTTATTTATCCTCATTGAAAAAAAAACTCATTTAAATCTTAAAGCAAATAAAGTTCAATAACAATATAAAACTTTACCAATGAATTAACTTTAAACTTATACCGCAACTTAAAAAAAAAAACTAAAACTAAAGGACTAAAACTATAATAAAAATAAAATCTCTTATTTTTTCAAATTTACGCCCCATAAAATCCATTAACGATTACGAAACATGAAAAAAAACTACCAAGTCAAGTAACACGTGTATGAAAGCCAATTGTTACTTTTATTTTATTTGAAAATGAGTTAAAAAATATCCTGTATAAAAAGAAAAATATAACATCAAAACATAACATCAAAATATTTGTGGGCTGATAAGTGGGCTGTAAGTGTAATGGATGATGGTAAAACATATAATGGTAATATGATATTAAAAAATGCGTATATTGAGAACGCCAGGACATGCACTAACATGCATTAGTTTTTCTCTCAAGCTCATATATAAATGTATGAGTAAATACAAGCTGTATTTGGACATTTAAAAAATTTAATTTTATTTTCTATTTTTTTTATCATATTTAATGCTTTTTGTTTTCACTTACATACGTTTACATACACAAGTAATAATATATAATACTTTTCTATATGTTTTGTGGTTTACATTTATTTTATATATTATTTTACTTTAAGTTTGGTTAGTTATGTTTGCATTGTTAGTGGGTTAACAATCTGATTGTCTGACTGGCTGTTTCAAAAACCAGTCCGTTTTAAAGGGGGGTTAAACGTAACTAAAAGGGAAATATTCCATTTTTCAAATATACGTTTGTATAAATGTATGTATGTATTTATGTAAAGTTGGGGTTGCTTATGGGAAAACTCAACATTTATTGGTTTCCTAACCAGGCAAATTTAATGTCCCAACAGTTACCTAAACAAAAGACAAAAACATTTACAAACTTTTTATTTTTTTTTATTTTTTAATGTTTTTATTTATATTTCAAATTTGTTGTAGCAAACTTTTTGTAGTTGCAGTTGTTGTATTGTTGCTATGGTCGTATAGTCCAAAGTAGCCAAATGGATTTTTATTCATACTAATGAAAAAAATAGAAAAAAAGTTTAATTTTTTTTTTTTGTTCGGAAATCAAATGCGAATTTAAAATTTTATATGGCAAGTAGAACTTATGTTAACCAGCATTGTTGACCAACAAAGCCAAAAAGGGGAAAGGGGTTTTTAAACATTGATTGTCAACAAGTTTTGAAAAGTGAAATGTTTTAGAGGGTGGCCAACAACAACAACAACAACAGATTTGAAGAGCATAGAAACTATTAAAGCACGAAAGTTTACCAACGGTTGTTAGTCAAAAGCAACCAGCTGGAAGCAAAAAACGTTTTGTATGCAGAAAGTTTTGAAGAGAAAAGGGTTAGGGGTAAAATTAAGGCTTTAAAATCTTAAAATTTTTATTTTTTTGGTTTTAATTTTTTTTTTTTTTTGTACTTCTAAGTCTAAAACTTTGTTAATGATAATTTTAATTAAAGAAAATTTAAATAAATTTTCTATTTACAGAATATTTTTTGTGGTATACATTTTTTTATAATTTATATATTTAATAAACTAAATAAAATAAAATATTTTTTTTATTAAAAATTTGCTATTTAAGGAAAAATTTTAACTTTTTTTCTTCTGACAAAATAAAAAATAATTTTATTATTTTAATTATTAATTTATAAATCACTTTTATAATTTTACTTTCAAAATTTAAATTATTTTTTCAACGAAAGTCTTACTTTAGTTTTTTCTTAATAAAATAAATTTATTTAAAAAAGCTTCCTCTATATTGAAGTTTTTTATTTCTTTCCTTTTTTTTAAACTTTTGTTATGCTTTCTTTTTTTGAAATAAATATTAAATTAATTCTCTATTGGTAAAATATATTCAAAAATTTCAAAAGAAGATTTCTTTAAAAAAAAATCACATTATTATTAATTCACTATCACAATAAAATATTAAATTTCTAAACATTTAAACGAACTTGAGCCAGAATTAATATTAGAATAATTGTCTTAAAACAAATTAAAAGTTCGTTTAAAAAAAACATTTAAAAAATGTATAAAAAAAAATTTAAAACATATTTCTTAAAAATATTTTTTTTGCATAGTTTTTAAATTAAAATAAGATTTAATTGTCTAAGTTGTAAATTATTTAAAAATTTTGTTAATCTTTACAAAAAAAAACATTTTTTTTAAATTTTCTTTAAAAATTTTATTTATAAAAAATTTTTCTTTTTTGAAAAGAATTTTTTTATATTTTAAACAATTTTATCAAGATCTTTGTCAAAATGAAATACATATGTTAATATGTATGTTTTTCATGTTCAATTACTTTCTATTAATAATAATATTATTTCTTTTTACAGCAAATATTAGAAGGAAATATTTAATATTTAACACAATTTTTTTTTAATTATTATCAAACAAAAAAATTCATTATTGTTTCTACAGATTTGCTTAATATAAGCGATAATACCCAAACAAAAAAATGTAATCGAAAGAATTTATAGTTTTTTTTCTTTATTTCTCTTTTTTCAAAGGCACAAAGCAGACAATTTTTTATGGCAATTTTACTTGTGTTTTACTCTTTGCCTTATTTCATTATACACTTTCTTTAAGTGTATTGTCGCCAGCATCTTTATAACAAATATATGTACACATATTCATAACGGTTTTTATGTGCGTGTGTGTAGTTATTATGAATGAAATTTTCATGTTTCATAAATTAAATTTTCACTTTGGCAATGAATTTAATGGCTTTTTGGAATTTACGATATTTTAAAAAAATGCCAAAAACGAAAAAGAAAAACATAAGCGAAAGAACAAAACGAAAATAGTTGCAACCAGTCGCTGTACTGATGCACGAAGACTGTTCCAACAAGCCAACTGACTGCACAGTTGATGCGTTTTCAGCATGATTAAGCAAATTTGCGATTCACAAGAGACAAAAAGGAAACAGAAGAATTTTTAATAAAACATATTTGTATCGAAAGTAATATTACAGCATTAAAAAAATCTGTATTTTCATTTCATCTTTTATGACTTAAAGTAAAAGTTAATCATTGGTAAATTTTTTTTTTCTTTTACAAAAAAAAAATTAATTTATTGCCAACTAAAAAGTCTTGAGATAAAACAAAAAGTTATAAGAAAGTTATTTTATGCAAAAACTTAATAAACAAAGTTTTTAAAAATAAACATATTATAAAGACAAAATTGGATAAACATACATACATATGTATGTAAATATATTTATATATACTGTTTATGTATATATTTTAAACATACAGACATACATATATATATATGTTTGCAGTGTGGCCATTGACCTGGATAAAGAAAGATGTCTTTGTTTTTATACAATCTTTTTTTTTTGTAGTTTTAGAGCTTTATAATAATACCTTGTAGTAACTAACAAGTGTTAAAGGATGTTAAAAAATATTGCTACAAAAATACTAATAAAATTAATGCGAACATTAGATATTTAAGTTGAGAAAATAAGCTACGGAAATAATATTAATTTTTGATATAAAGAAAAAGTTTTAGAAAAAAAGTTTTTTAATTTACAGAAAAAAATATTGGAGTGATTTTTTCTTTTTCAATTTCTTCTCTAAACAAAAATATTAAAAAAAGTTTTTCTGCTTAAAAATGTATTTCATTAACATTATTTATATTAAAATATGTCGATATCTACCGTTTTTTTTATTTATTAAGTCTTTGGATTACAATCCTTACAGACTTTTTTAAAATATCAATAACAAAATTTAAAAAAAAAAATTAACTTTTAAAAACAAAACCAAGCCAAAACAAAAAACAAGGAAAAAAATAAGAAACAAAATGATTAATTGTTAAGATAAAAAATAATGTCCCTCTTCACAGTATTCAATTTTAAGATCAATGACGTGATAAAGTGGTTAAATTCAACACAAACACAGCGAAATGGATTTGAACTAGCGTAATTGGTGCCAAAGTATTCAACAATGAGGAATTGATAATGTCTTGAAAAGCGTTGAGGTGTATTTATGATGATTTTTGCGATAGGGAATTCCGAATGTAAGTTTCCAGAAATTAATTGAAGTGTTGGAAGCTTTATAAGTGCAAAACGGCTTTTAAAGGATGGCAATTGAATACTTTTATTCCATCCAAGTCCACGAAGGTAAAATAAAAGAAACTGTTTTTGAACATATTAAATATAATTTAAGTGCACAGTGTAAAAAGGATCCCATACAACAGATGCATACTCAAGAATAGGTCTAACCAGTGATGTGAACAGCTGTTTTGTTGTATAAGGGTCAGAAAACTACTTAGCCCAGCATTAGATAAGGCCAAGCATACCAGTTGCTTTACTAACTGTTGTTGATATATGATTTCGAAAATCTAATTGATTGTCCAATAAAACATGGAGATCTTTAAAAGATTATACCATTTCCAACAGCATATAATTTATAACGTTCAAACCATTGATTGGAAGGGACCTCGAAAATACCATATATTTGCATTTTTTAGCATTAAGTTCCATTAAATTTATTCTACACCATTTTGAAAAGTTATCAATATCTAATTGAAGTAGAGATTGATCACATGGATTAGTAAAAGAAAGCAATAATTTAACATCGTCAGCAAACATTAAGGATTTCAAGTACTGAAAAGCTACTGAAAGATCATTTATGAATAGCATAAACAAAAGTGGTCTACCTTGCGGCACACCAACATTAGACAGAACGTCACGAAATTTAACACATTGATTGCGGTCTTTTAAATACGAATTAATCTATTTTAAAAGTGTTTTACTGAACTCCACGCGATCAAGCTTAAACAAAAGAAAGTCATGATTAACACGATCAAACGTTTTACTGAAATATGTATTTAAGTCTTAAAACATTATAGAAAACAAATGTTTTCTTTAGAGAAAATTCCTTTTTTCTTTTTAAATTGAATGATAGCTAGGGGTAGACTACTGTTTTTTTCCAGTGGCCTTAAAAACTGGTCTTTGATTTCTTAAAGCATCACGAGCTTTATGACTGAGCCTAGCAATAAAACGGCAGCTTGACTCAATTTCCAATGAGAATTCATAGGATGATCTTTTTTGTTACATATACTTTAAATTTTATGATACCAACGGGCAGGCCACATAAAGGCTTTAAGGCTAATAGCGAACAAAAATAATTAAATTACTTCGCTTTTCATATAAAATGTATATGGGTCCAGCCAAATCCATGTGCTACGAATGTGATGTGTACAACAAAATATCCTTATAACTATGATTTTATTCGCATTTTCATCGGTAATAGCCAACAATGTTTTAGAAGGGACCTAAAGTTTTAAGTCTGTAGATAAATTATAAACACTTTAAAATGTCCCAGGGTTAATTTATGGTTATTTAAGATTTTTTATTTATTAAAAAATATTTATATATATTAAGGTCACCTTTTACTTTTATTTTATAGAAAATGCTCTATATTTTTACTCTAATTCAGATTTTATACTGTTTTTGTACTATTTTCTGCATTAAAAAGTCTTCTATAAATTTTAATATATTTTTTTATATCCAAATATTTTATGAAATATTTTTAATTCTATTATATATATACCCCCATATTCATAAACAATTTTTAGGTTTATTGAAGGTTTATTGAACGAAATTTTCATACAAAAACCGTTCAATAAACCTTCAGTAAAATCAAAAATTCTTTATGAATATGGGGGATAATCTTTATAAAAAGTCCTTAATAAAATATTTTTTTTGTCAAAAAATAATTGATTTTGTTTCAAGAAATATTTTAAAATTTTTCTATTCATTATTCTTCAATTTAAAAGAAATGTTTATAAAATATCGAAATTTTAATCTTAAAAAAGTTTCCTTTTAAGCTTGTTTACGGATAATTTCACTGTTTATAGCAAATTCTTGATAATTCCGTTTTCTTTAATACTTAAAATATATTCTAAAATTTTTATGAACAGTTGTTGAAATTGAGCAATTTTTATGGCCGCAGGTTTAAGTATTTAGTATTTTGTTTTATTTTTCCCTTTTCCTCTCTATCACTTTTCCAGTTATGTGGGGCAATACTTAAGACTGCAAATATTACTCCATACAAATAAACATATATTTTTAACTTTAATAAAAGTTCGCCCAAAATATTTATAAAAAATACTTTTTTAAATTGTAAATTGCGCATAAATTTAAATCCTGTTACTTACATTAAACTTTTGTTCAAAGGTTCTTGTAAGAAAATTCTACAAAATCGTTTTGTGCTTAAAACTTTTTGAATTTCTAATAAAATACGTCTGCATATTACTTTGAAACATGTAAACAATTCTTTTTTAATGCTTTAGGAAAGTCGTCAGAAATGGAATTTTAGAAAAAAAAGTAAAAATAAATAAAAAAAACAATTTACTATAATAATACTGGCAACATAGAAAAGTTATCACGCTTTCTTTATAAACACACATTTACATAAATAATCTCATATTTCATGGTACACTGGCAACAGCAACATTAAAAACAACATCATAATTTACTTTGTATGTACCTCCAGCATAAATTTAATATACCGCCAACCAGTAGACGTAACAATTGACCCTTATAATCTCCTTATTACAGCAGCAGCAGCAGCAGCAACAACAAAGTAAGAACCTTCTAACTAATACATGACTAAAAAGGTTGTTGCTTCCGACAATTGTTGTCATAAATATTCTTGCCTGAAATTGAAAGTTCTGGTGGAGGAGTAAATGTGTGGATGGTTGAAGCAGGAAAGAGAACCCAAAATGTAAAAAGAAAAAAAAAAGCAGAATGAATTTATGTTATGGCAAAGAAAAAAGGATAAAACATCCAAGCTTAAGGCTTTTGGCTACTTTCCGCAGTAAAAATAATAAAAAATGAATAAAAAAATAACAACAACAACATACAGTACCTACCGCACAGTAATAAAAGGGGCATGAATACTTTATGGTCGAGTATTTTGTTGGTGTTGTTGTTGCCATTGCTGTTGCTATTGCTGTTGTTGTGTGTTTAGCATGTTAAGTAACACTTCAAAATGCCAATAAAAGTGGCGATTTCCCTCCAAGTATGTGTATAAGTGTAAGTAAATATGTGTGCAAATATGTACGAGTATAATATTTTATTTAAAATACGCTTTATGCATAGAAAATGTTAATAGGCCGAACAAGAATTCTTCCTCCCTGTCCAAAGGAATTTATTGCTCTACAATAATAATAATAAAAAAATAAATTTAAGTCCAGACAATCAGGATCAACAAACTAATGACAAACTGACAAGGATTTTGAAATTGATTTATGCTTAAAGTTTTGGAAAAAAAACTCATGTGCAGATATGTGGAGAATTTTGTTATTTGTTAAAACATTTGTGTGAAAATAAAAATGTTACGCTTATTGAAGGAGAAATGTTTTATCGCAGAGAAACATATAAATTGTTTACCTTATGTGTGGTAGGCAGGGTAATTCTTTTTTGAATATTAATATCTAAATAAATTTTTTTATTATATTGTGTTACCTTTAAAAAAAACAAATTCATCTAATATTTCCTGTCAAAGGGTAAATGGGCAATTACAAAAATAAAGACTTTAAACATGACAAAAAAGAGATGATTTTTGAGCACATAAGGAAAGAACTCAACATCAGATTATTTTTTTCATAATAATTTATAATATAAAATAAAAAAAACTCTTGCTTACTAGCCCAACTATGCTAAAAAAAATGTACACAAGCAATTGTGATGGCATGCGTTTGTTAAAAAATATTAAAGATGGTCATGTACATGAAATTTATTTGGGGACGTTTCCTTTTGTGTGTGTGTGCGTGTGTGTGTGTCATATCATAAGAAATTGATATTTTTCATATGGTTGTGACATGTTTGACGTACTAATGGCTTTGTCCAAAAACATTTGCGCACTAATTCACATTCGCGAGAAAAGCCAAAAAAACCAGTAAGAGCGCTATAGTTGGCTGTGCCAAATCTTATATACCCTGCACCATGTGGGCCAAATAGGCCAATTTGTTTCAAATTTGCCCATAGTTTATCCCAAAGCTGCAAAACAATAGTTTTTTTTTGTTAAAGAAAAAAACAATAAAAAAATAGGAAGCCGTCTATTTTTTCTAACAACTTAGCCGGATATTGAAATAAATGTATGGAAATATTTCCAAAAATTTGATATCACAAACACCCCTGGGTGACCTATGGAAGCTACGAAAACTTAATTTCAACCAACACTCAGACAGACGGTCAGACGGACATGGCTAAGTCAACTTCCCTATCTATAAATACAAATAAATATTGTAAATAAATATATAAATATTGCAGAAATTGCAAACGGAATGACAAACCTATATATACCCCTGCCACATGTGTGAAGGGTATACAAATATATTACTATTTGTAACAATCTGTATATAAATCAACATAAGAAGAAAATTGTGAACAAAACAACTGAATGTACAATCCACTAGCTTGTAGACTGAAAATGGATGAGGTCTTCTCGAAAAACGTGTATTTCGTTTAAGTTGAGGTTATGTGAATGAGTTCCTGAATTCAATTGTAGCGCATTTGATTGTAATAAAGCGGTGATTTGACAGTTATTTAGTAAAGCGATGGATTGGATACATAGCAGTCACCAATAAGCATTGCCCTAAACGAGGTTTCGTAGTTTAAAAATAGACCCCGAAGTCTCATCCTTTTAAAGTCGCACTAAATTTCCGGGCGGTTACAGGTGGCATAAATAACAAAGAGTCCAAAAATAGTAAATAATTTCTTACACCGTTTTCAAAAACTGAGAAAAATATATAACTAACAGCATATTTTGAGGCTTTAGCTTGGAAGTTTGACATAAAAGATTAAAAGTAACTCAAACTTTAACGTAACATTTCCATGGTAAGCATGCACACCTTTTTTAGGTTCTTAACTGTTAATACAGTTTAGTAAAAGTTTATTTCAAAACGATTTTCAAGCTAAGAATTAGTGCAAAATATTTTATTACTCTAAAATCAAAGTAACAAAGAACGTTATATGGTTGCATAACCAGGGAAACAGTTAAAATTAGTTATATGTTCTGGTTTTTTTAATACCTCGTGATGTTGTTTTGAGTATCCAAATTGAACTTAATTATTACCTCGTTATCAATTCCTGTTTTAAAAGTTTAAGCTTACCTGTAAATAAAGAGAGAGAGAGAGAGAGAAAAACAAATTAGTAAATTAAATATATTAAAGCTTTACAAATGTTGTACTAAGAAGTCATGGCGTTGACCTAAATACTAGTATAAATTAGGACATTTTGTAGTAACATAAAATTTAAATATAGATTTTTCTTCTTAACCTTAAATCTTTGCCAATTAACGTTATCGTATCTCAGTTATAAATCAGGGTTAAATAAACTATTTAGCTTAAGCACTTCAAGACCACTAATGCCACAATATAGTAGTGGTGACACAATGCTCTTACTACTTGCTATTTATTATGTATTCATTAACATTTAAAAGCTTATATTACATGTACAAAAAGTACTTTACAGACATTACCAAGGGTAGCTGACGCAAAAAATATGGTTTAAACAGAGTAACTGAAAGAAAACTGTACAAAATGAAACGAAATATTTACAGTCTGCATAATTGTGATACAAAAACATATCCTTACCACCATTACAATTACTGCTGAGAAATAAATATGTATGTTTAAATCAGTGTTTGTTCATGTAAAAAAGGAAATTTAACAAAATTTATTCAGTTGAGTGTTTTGTACTGCTTTGTACATTTATATCTTTAATTTATCTAATGGATTTTAGAGAGAGAAAGCGGCTACTCATTAAAGTGTGTTTGTATTCACATGTGCCATATGCATATTAATATATGCGTATGTGTGTGTGCGTATATGTCTACGAATATGTTTATATAACTAAAATTTATTTAAATAATTTAATAAAATGTTGAATTTTTTAATATGCATTAGACGCACTGACAAAAGAAAAAGGCATTTCGGTTACCCCGCTAAAAAATGAAGGTTGATTTATTTAATAATTTTTTTTTTTTTTAATGTTGCATGTTTTTCTAATACATACTTTAAGATTTTGAATTTTTGTAATAATTTTTATTTTAAAATATATATATTGTACTCAAAATTTCCCGTCCAATGAGTCATATATGACTCACGAGAGCGCATTTGATTCAATTTATGAGTCATATATATGACTTATTTCTTTATACAACTTAGAATAGATTTCTCTAGATCGGTGTACTCATATGGGACCCATTGGACTTGGTAAAGAAAAATTTTTTGTCACGTTTATGACATATGAATCACAAAATAAAATAACTAAAATAAGATAAATATATCGCTTACCATTTATAAAAATATTATCATATTAACTACTTACTAAAAAAAAACCAGTGTGCGTAGAGCCTTCACAAATTGCGTTGTATGGATACTGGGAAGTTGTTGTCATGAATTTTAAAAGTATTTTATGCAATATATTTAAGTAAACCTTAAAATATCTTTTTTTTTCATACAAAGTGAGCTGATCTAATACACAAATTTAGTATCACATTTGCAAACATACTTTATTAAACATATGTATGTGTGTAGGTATGTATCCATTTCTTTCTAGAGCTGCACACATGTTTATGAAACATTCATATTATTTACGTTTTTTCTAAGAGTGGTTTAAGTCTATTTAAATTTATGTGGATATACAGGAGATCATATCTAAGAAATGTGGTAAAATTTCTTTGTGCTATTAAATTGTATTTACTGTTTTTTATCACCCAAAGAATGCAATAATATAAAACGTAATAAATTCAAAAAATATGACTTAAAATCAATCAGTGTTGCTATGACCAACCTTTCTTTTGTTTTGTTTTTTTGTGAACTTATACCAATTTCAAAACTAACGGCTTCTATTATATTTCATAAGTAGTTTTAAAACATGTACGTAAATATAATTGTTTAACTGTGTTACCATGTGTCTGTTAGTATTCATTATAAAATTTGGTAGAATAGTACAACCCTTGAAAAAATGCACTAAAATTAACACGTGGATGAGATGAGAGTATGAAATGCACAACAGTAGGGGAGAAAACAAGTTATCAGACATTTTTTATAAAAGGAAAATTAAGTGAAAAAACAACCATATTGATTGAATTATTAGTTTGGTTTTTCTTGGAAATTAATTTTAATCTGCATTTTGTTTTTTATTTTCATATCCGTCATTCAGATGTCAGTGATCATACCAGCATGCAAAAAAACAAATTTGACATAATATGCTGTCATTTGCAAGGAATCAGACGGGTTTCAATACGAGACTTAGCTTAAATTGTATTTTTTTCCTGATCACACAAATGTTGCCCAGTCCCTGTTCTCTTTTAATTTGAATATATTTTTTGTATAGAAACATTTTATTATTTAAGAAGTTAAGTCTACTACACCTCCTATTGATTTATATTGTGGTAGATTTTGTTTATCACAGCCTTAAAAAATGCTGCTTCTAAAATTGTTTCTTTTAAAATGGTTTCAATAATTTTATATTAAATATGTGTTGCTCAAACAAATCGAATCAAATCAGAATCAAACAGTTTTTGAAAGAAAGATAGAGGGCAGAGTTTATCAAAACTTTTCCACAGAAATTTATGAGAAAAAAACAACAACAAGTTATTTGTTGTGCAAAAGCTCAAAATTAAAATTTGTTTAAAAGTAAAAAGAAGATAAAAAATTAATATTAAGAGCGACAACAAACTCCATAAATATTAAGTTAATAAATAAATAATAAATAATTTTAATCTTAACAAAGCAGTTAATAATAAAAGTTTTTCACTCAAACAATAATTTATCGAAACTGTATTTCAAACTGTTTTAGCATAAGACAATGTAAATGTATATTTTGCTGGTGGCTGTATGTTTCAGCACGCAATAAATTTAAAATAAATTGCTTAAGTGCTCTTAAGAGTGGTTACACATAAAAAAAAGAAACTCAGATATAAGAGCGCCAAAAAAAGAACAACAATTTAAAAGAAATTATAAAATGTACGCAATTTTTTACCAAAAAACAAGCAAAACAAAACAAAAAGATAAATTTGAAGCTCTAACAAACGAACCATGTTGGCAATTGTGGAAGATGATCACCAACCCAGCAACCTGAAGAGCGCAGCACAGCCATGCAAGAGGCTTCAATTGCGCCACAGATAAAGGAGGAAGCACTTGTCTTTATTAATGCGAATTTATCTCAATGCTTTTGTTTGTGTGTGTGTATTTGTAAGTATAAGAAGAAGTGTAAATTTATTTATTGGTGTGAGTTTATGTATTAAAAAGGATTTATTTTTCGTTAGGGTGGCAAACAATCCGATTATACAAAACAGTTAAAAATACATAAAGAGCGAACAAAAAAAAAATCAAAACTGAAAATGAAACAAACAACAAAAGCGTATTAAAGCGTCAGTTAAAATACAATGAAACATTTATTATGACTTTTTTCGCGAGTTAAATGAATGCAAGAATAACAAAGAAATATCAGAGGTTGATGTGAATTTTAAGAGTGCTACCAGGAAAAAAGGATTTTGAAAAGTCTTCAGCACAACCACGACCATAGCTACAGATAATAAAACAAAACTATTACAAAAAAAAACTCTTTAATGTTAAAGATATATTATTATATTAATCTTTTACCTTTAACTCTAGGTATCATCTCCGGAATATATTACACAACTTATTAGCTTTTGCTCGCTTGTACACTGAGTGAATTATGTCATATAAATTTTTAGCCAGATGGCAAAGGATTCCACTGACATCTCTTTAGTTTTAAGCTCTTTTACCAGCCACATGACAAACTTATCGTAGACAGCCACCCACACTATTTTAAACCCCAAAAAGGCAGCCGATTTATTTAACATGCATACATACATATGTACATGAAGAGGCTAGACTCGCATGCACATATTTATAGCTGTATGTGCGTTTGCTTAAAAATTACTTGAGTTTAAAGGATACAACTGAAATATATACAAGAGACGGTATTTGCACTAAGCGCCGACAGAAAGCACGTTTGTTTTCATATTTAATCTTGATTTTTTTATTATTATTGCACATCTTTTACCTTAATACAAAATAAGGAGACATATTCTTTTAAAATGTTTATAAATGTTTATAATACAGTGGATTAAGGAACAAAAAAATATAAAATGAGTGAAACTAAAAGGAGAAAAATATTTTAAACGAACAGGACATTTTTTTACATTTTTCCCATTTTTTTCCTAAAATTTTCCAAAAAAAATTTTTCTGAAACTCTCTTCAAAAATTTTTTCTAAAATTTTTTATAAAAAACTTTCCATCAAATTATCTGACAAAATTTTGTTTATGTCCTGAAATCATGCATTTATTGTTTTTCAATGCTCCTTATGAATAAGGAACTTCTCTGAGAGCTGCTTTGACAATCAATACGGCCTTAAGTTATAATAACACCGCGTTACAAAAACGAGCTTTTGTTATGTCCTATGAACCAAATATACCTTTTTGGAAAGGGGAGAAAAAATAAAAATACACGTGTATCGGCGACTTTCATGTACACGTCAGATTTTATTTTTTTTTTTTTTTTTTGTATAAAGTATAAAGTATAAAGCTCGTAGTGTCCGTCTGTCCGCTCAGGAAAATCTGAGAATTGATAAAAATCTTTTTTTTTTTAAATTTGACGAGATACAGACATTTCCACGAGTCTGCCTGCAAAAATTCAGCTCGATTGGATAACGTAAAAAGGTTAACAATCGATCCAAAGTCTTTCACACAGGCGGTATAAAGTATAAATACTTTATACAAAAAAAAATTTTTTTACTTTGGATCGATTTTTAACCCTTTTTCCGTGATCTAATCGATACACGTGTATTTTTATTTTTTCTCCCCTTTTCAAAAAGGTATATTTGGTTCAAAGGACAGAATGTGTGTAACGCGGTGTAATTATATTATAAGGAAATTCAATTTCAGTAAAAGAATTCACTTCTGACAATATTAATATCAGAGTAAATACAACATAAAATAGTAAAAGTAATAATTGCATTACAACCCTATTAAATACAAGGAGAATCTTTTGAAGACTCATCGCACTCAAGTTAAATACACTTATGATCCCTTTAGACTTGTCATTTACTCAGTATTGAAATACATACTTAGAAGTTAGGAAAGTTTAGCCACCGTTGAAGTAGAAAAATTTCCTAGAACTTCATTTATCAATTGTTCGACATTAACTCTATTGAAATCTTAATTTTCAATAAAATTTTATATATATTTGACTAAATATTTCGTTATGGTGCATGACATATATACATTATTGGCAAACTAAATGAAGTTCAACAGTTACTAGTGTTTAATTTAATAAAAATATATACAAAAGTATGTAGCAAGTTGGTATTGAAAAGCCAAAGTATTCATTCAGTCTTGTTTCGTATAATCGTATATATACGCAAAGGCCTTCATTATCATTATTTGTTTTCGTTTATTGCTTTGCATGCCCTTTTCACATACATATGTATGTGTTTGTGTGTGTTGTATGTTAAAGGCTTTTATTGTAATGAGTGTGTGTAAATGAATATTGTATTGATGGTTGTAATGTGGTAGCGTTTTAGCCAAAATATGTAATATAATACAAATGCAGCACCATTCAATATAATAGCAGTGTATTGTTTCGTTTTATTAAATATGTTTTATATGATTCACGAAATTTCGAGTAATTTTTGGTAGATATGTATATTTTAGAATTTTTATCTTATACCATATTTGTGCAAATTATTGTAGTCGAAAAACTGTCAGTTTAAGTTAGGCTTAATTTGGTCTTAAAGTAATTAATATTAAGTGTAGTAAACCGTAAATCGTTATTTAAAGTGCTTTGGTAATGCCAAATAATGGTCTCCTAAAACACAAAAAGCTTCAAAAAGTTTTGTGAGCTGTTAGCCTCTTTCTTTTTTTCTCTAAAAAGAAATCTAATAGAACATCATCAACTTCTGTAGCTTTTGTAGACTAAAAGCCCATTAGATCAGGTAATGTCTTCCTATTGAGATTACATTTAAGCTACTGATAACTGAACTATAAAAATCTACATTTATGGAATCGTAGATCGAAAATATTTACTGCCATTTAATTTCACAATAATAACTTGGTCTTGAAGTAGTTAATTTTTAGTTTAATTAACCGTAAATCGTTATTTAATGCTAAATAATGGTCTCCTAAAACACAAAACCCTTCAAATGATCTTGTAAACTGTACGAGATTGCCCTATTGCTGATGTTCTCTAAAAACAACTCTGATAGAACATCATCAACATCTGTAGCTTTTGTAGACTAAAAACCCATTAGATCAGGTAATGTTTGCTGACCTGTTGACCAATAAGTGAATCTTCCTATTGAGATTACATTTAAGTTACGTAACTATAACAAAATAATTCAATAACTGAACTATAAAAATCTACAATTATGGAATCGTAGATCGAAAATATTTACTGCCATTTAATTTCACAATACTGTACACTTAAGTTAAGAACAAGGTGAGTATATTAATATATATTAAGTTAAATCAACACAATATATTTTAGTGAGTATTTATGTATATCTGTGTATAAAAAAAGGTGAAAAAAATCTAAAAACAGAATAAATAAAAATTGCGACGTCAGAAATTAATCTTATATAATATTGCAACAAAAGAGTTTTATTCTTTATGAAGTGATGTAAGCAAAAGAATAAAGTAAAAAAAAACTATGAAAACAATACAAACAACAAACATGGATAATAAATGTATATAATATAGCACAAAACACATATATCTATACATATGATTGCATCATACATACACACATATACAATATCTATATACACATTAGGGTGGGTCGATTTTTATGGATGCCAAAAAAATAAAAAATCGTATGGGGGGAAATTATTCTACAAAGAATTCAAAGCAACTTTGCTCGAGAAACCATAGGTCTAAAACGATTTTCGATCCCGCGCAAATTCGAAAAAAGATTGCAAGTATTGCTCCACTTTATGATTAGTGTAAAATTTTCATTAACAGGAAGGTGTTAATATTTTTATTTATAAACTGCTACAAAAGCAATGAAAAAAAAAAATTTGAAGAAACTATTTTCACATATTTATTATTCAAGCTTAAGGTCTGTTTTTTTATAAAAATAGTTTTTATTTTTATTATATTATATGTGGCATCGTCACTAAATTATTATTATTGGCTCTTAAATTGGATATTTCAATTTGAAAATTATAGTTTAAAACTTTAAAATACGTATACTTAATTATTGAAACGAAAATAATTAAGTATACGTACTTTAAAATTTCTTATAAAAGTGAAGTAAAGTAAAGCAATACTTACAACATATTTTAGAATTTGCGCAGGATCGAAAATCGTTTTAGACCTCTGGTTTCTAGAGTAAAGTTGAATTGAATTTGTAGAATCATTTCCCCCCCTAAGATTTTTTCAGAAAAAAATCGACCAGCCCTAATACACATACTTACTTTATAAAACCCTCCATTACTCAATTTAACTGTATATGTACATTATATGTATGTGTGTATGTATGTATTACAAAAATGTTTGTACAATTTATATATGTTTTAAGATTTTTTAAGTATCCGGCACATGCACACATACTTATATACATTCATAAATACCTATACACTAGACTTACATATTCATACATATGTAGCTACATGTACCTAAGCAAGGCTTGTACAAATAAACACTATTTTTGCACAACATTTAAACATATGTATCATATATTCCAATACCAGGATATGTCATCTTTAATATTTAAACCAAGTCTAAAGGTTCTATAAAATGCTTAAAACGATGCTGTAGGGTGACAGCGTTGTGCTCTTTTTTTAATTGATGATGATGTTTTTATGCTCGATAATTTACGAAGTGAAACCAAATTATATACAAAATTCCAATTTGGTAAGTGTGGCAACCCGGCTTAGGTGGCAGACCGCAGCGATAA
>NDXZ01028419.1:0-11609 GCA_003055125.1 Paykullia maculata | reverse complement strand
AGTATAGCCGAATATAACGCTCTTACTAGTTTTTTTTATTTTATGACTTAAATTACTAAAAATTTTAATGGTCACCCAATTTGTTCCTTAATTTATTTTCTTTGAAACGCAATTTATACTCTTAATCGTTAATTTCATTTAAGAAATAATAAAATTGTGGGTTTTGGTTAATTTTAGTAAGAGAAAATTTAGTAAGGGAATTTTTTTGACTATGTCATCTCTATTTTTATTGAAATACACAGCATCTTTATCAAGGCAAATTTATATCAGGTGGCCTCAGTCAATCAGCTGATTATTTTTTATGAGTACGTAATTGTTAAACGTCATACATAAAAAATGATTTTCTCTCTCTTTTTATTAAGCTAAATGTCAAACTTTATATAAAAAATTGGATAAAAAATCCTCTCCGAACTTAGGTCACCTGATATGAACACCCCTTGATCTTTATATACATGCATACATACAAACATCCATCTATACACACAATTTAACAAAGTACAAAAACAAACAAACAAACACGCATTATAACACATATGAAATATATTAATATTAAAAAAAAAAAAAAAATATAAGCCAAAAAAGACGACTACCTAAGTCGGACAGACGGACATGGCAAAATCGACTTCCCTATCTATAATGATTCAGAATATATATATTTTATGGGGTCTTAAATGAATATTGTAGAAGTTACAAACGGAATGACAAGCTTATATATACCCTTATCACCTTAAGTGAAGGGTATAAAACTTACATTTAATTAATGAAGGGTCAATGTGTTGATATATACATATGTAGCTCAGCATTTGCAACAATAGTTCATCAAAATCTATTATAAATCTAGCGGTTACGTCAATAAACTGGATTCTAGATTTTTTGTGACGAAAAATCTACGCCTAATTCACCCCTTTCCACCTTCCATAGTTGGGGTACAGTTTCGGAATTCTTTTTCTTGAAATGTTTGAAGTCGTTAGATTACGCAAATATTCTCTTTACCTTGGAGGAGTTAAGGAACAACATTTTGGTCAAAATTGGTAACGTGACACACAGCTATGCAAAATGTAACCTAAAGAGCCTAAATTTGCATTAACGATGATGCCGTCGATTTTTCGGACATAACCTATGTGTGTGTGTGTTATTGTTACTTATCGTTACTAAAAGTTATTAACATTTTGTCACAAACTTATACCATTTACTTTTATTTTTAACTCAGTATTGTGTGATAAAAGCAGGGGTAAATAAGTTTTTATTTTAATTTAATAACTTTAATAATAATGGGGTTATCCCATAATGCACTCTTTTTTCTTAATATTTTCTTTTGCTGCATTCAGTGTGTACTTGTTGTTGTTTTGTTGGTTTGTTTCTTTTGCTTGTATGTATGTATATGTTACAAACATTAACCTACAAAAACATATTTAGTTATATTCTTTATAGTTTTATTTATAAAGAAACAAAATCTATTACGAAATAAGTTTTTTTCTGAATTTTCTTCTTGTTTTCTATTTTATTCATTTCATGGTTTAACGATTTTTGCGTTCATTCTCTTTAATACAATTTTGTTCTTTTTTAGCTTTTATTTTCTTTTTAAATGAAATTGTTTTTTTATACCATTTTTATACTGTTTTTTTTATGTTGTGATGTGAATTACATTTTTTGTTTAAATTTCTTTTTGTGATTTTCTTCCATATTAATGTTGTTGTTGGTTCTGCTTGGTCGTATGTATGTTCACTCTCTCTATTCTCAAATGCATTATAAATTATGTATAAAATTTCTAGTTTCTGTATTTTTTCGTGCTCAGCTTCAAGCACAAGTGTAAATTTTTGTTACTTTTTATAATATCTCTTTATATATACATGTATTATGTATTCACATAAATTTACCAGCTAAAAGAAATCATATTGTGGACTTGTTTTTTTCCCTTATGTCAAAGAAATTCAATGAAAGAGCAAAGGGGGAGAAAAACAATTCGAAAAAAATATGTTATTTAGTTCGTTTAATTTAAAAATAAGTCTAAATCAAAAAAACGTTGGATAGAAATTATATCGTACAATTTGCTAAAGTTTCGTTTTAAAAATTTTTTGTTCTAAACAAATTTTTGATAATTTTTATAACAAAGTAAATACTTAAGAACTTTTTATTTAAAGAATTTTCGATATTTATATAAATATCTTTGATAAAGTTTTCACTTAGGAAAAACACTTGATAATTTGGTAAATAATTATTTTTCAACAAATATCTAACTCAAAGAAAGTGACGTTACAGCATATTTTCGGTAAACATTGATGACTAGTTTGCGAAATTTTCATTTTGCTTTTTATTAATGGAATTATAACATGACACATTATTTTTATTTAAGAGAAAATGTGTACAGTCTACGATACCATAACTTATATGCTTATTATGCTTTCGTGTTGATATATCAGACACAGACAAGTCCAAAATCGAAAAATTGTAAAAATCATTCCTATACCAAAACAAAAGGTTCTGGATAGGAATGATGTTAACAGCTTTAGGCCACTTTCAATGCTTTCTAACGTAGGAAAGTTATTTAAAAGAATAATTCGAGAAAAAATGGATTTAGATATAGACGGATCATATATTCCTCAGAAACAATTTGGCTTTAAGGAAAATAATTACACTGTTTATGCTCTTTTGAATTTTCACACCGATGTCGTACAAAATTTAAGAAAAGGTCAGTGCATTGTAGCAGTGTCGCTTGACATCGAAAAGGTTTTTGATAAGGCCTACCATAATGTTATACTTTTTAAAATAATAAAACTTGGTTTTTATGCAACAATTATAAAACTCTTACAAAGCTTTTGCGATGAAAAAAATTTTGAGTTCAAATTGAGAATACGTTATCTACTCTTGGTGATGTTTCTTGTGGTATTTCGCAGAGCTCTGTATTGGCTTCTCATTTATATAACATATTTATCCACGATTTCCCCCATTAATTTAAAGCTCAAAAGGTATACTTTATGCCGATGACTCTTTTCTTTATGCGCATTATGAGTCACCTAAAGTTGCACTTCAGAATGTTTCGGCGCATCTTAAACATGTTAACGAATATTATTCTCGTTAGGGAATAAAAATAAATGCTTCGATAAGCAATGCTATATGTTTAAGAAATGCCTCAGGAAACTTAAATACACTGTTGTTCCGGAAAGCAAAAATTTGAAATTAGAATTAAACGGTTCTTAAACCATGTTTGATGATAGCATCAAATATCTTGGAGTGAACTTTAATAAGCTCTTGAAGTTTAACAAACACGTTGAATTTAATTTTGATAAGGCAAATCAGGTTAAAGGTGCATTTTCAAGACTATTTAATAGTAGAATTGAAAATAGTAGTTTTGAAAGAAATGCAATGCAAGATGTTGTATCTTGTGAGAAAGAGTTAAGTTGGCCAAACACAAACTAACTCTCACCAATAGAAATTCTACAGGAACAACTTAGTGTTTTTCCTGGTCAGAACTTCTACTCACGTATCACTCCTGGTGTATATAGGGGGCAGTATTTATTAATTTTTTATTTATTTATTTTATTATTTTTAATTTTAACGTTTTAAGTAGTATTATGATATAGTTTCTAAGTGTTTTTTTTTATATTAGCATTAGGTTTATTTAAAGTAGATATAACTCTACAAGTGAGTACTGTTTAATGCCGGGAGCAAGCATTGTTTTCTTCAATAATAATATTTGCATATTTTTTTTGAAATAAATCTTCTAAAATTTAGACAAAACACATTCATATGAAAAATCGTTTGTTGGTTTCTTGAGGACATTTTTTTAATGTTTTTTGGATTTATCAGAATTCTCATTTATTATATTTAAATTCTGGTATATACATTTTTGAATTTTTTTAAGAAATAAATTTCAAAGTCTACTGATGATCTGGTCTTAGCAACCAGTGAAATGCAGCAAATAGACAGCTTGAAATCTAACAACAAACAATAAAATTTAAAACAATAATGTCAATACGACAAATAAATATTTTCTTGCTACGAAAATGTTATTGTTTTGCAGCTTTGAAATAAACTACAAATGCATTTGAAAAAAATTATACCATCTAGAACATTTGGCCACATATGGTGAAGGGTATATAAGATTTGGCCCAGCCAAATATAGCGCTCTTACTTGTTAATCTATATATTTATTAAAAACTTTTATTTTGGCATAAAGTTCATATATTTGAAGTTGTGATATATTGAGAATGTAATTTATTTAAAAATGTAGTTTCCCATATGATATTAGCCGAGTGAAATGCATTTTTAATTTTATAGAAATAGCAACCGGAACCTGCTTTTCATATTTTATTTTTTGTTTTAAAACTTTTTGTGATAAAAAAATTTTGAACTCTTTATTGATGTATGTAGAAAAGATAAAAATCGTAGGGGGTTAAATGATTTTACGAAGCAACTCTGCTCTATAAACCAAAGGTCTAAAACGATTTTCGATCCCGCACAAATTCGCAAATAATGTTGTAAGTATTGCTTCAATTAATGCACGTAAAGAAAAAACGTGGTTGAGTATGGTCACGGTAATATGATTACAGACAATTTTAAAATTCTATGCTTACTGAAATCGTTATATGATTGCTACAATCACAATATGGTTGAATTCATATTTTACGTCAATAAAATGATCATATATATGGTTGGGCAAATTATTATATGTTTGTCCAAATTATTAACTTTGTTGCGGATAATCATAAATATGATGGTTTCAGATTATGGTTGTCATATATTCTAAAACCATCATATATATGATTATCCGTAACAAAGTTTATAATTTGGACAAACATATAATAATTTTTGCAACCATATATATGATCATTTTATTGGCGTATGACTACAACCATATTATGATTGTGGCCATCATATAACGATTGCAATAGTCATAGAATTTCAAAATTGCCTGTGATGATATTACCGTGACCAACATCAACCATGTTTTTTCTCTGGGTGTGATTTGTGTAAAATTTTCATTAACAACAAGGTGTTGGGAACCGAGATAATAATTCTGAGTTTTCTTTTAGGATTAAAGTCTTTACAGACTTTCTTTATTTAAAAAATTAATAGATTTATTTATAAATTGCTACAAAAGGTTTATAGCAATGAACATTTTTTTTTAGATATTTTAAAATACGTATTTTTAATTATTGAAACGAAAATAATTAAGTAAACGTATTTTAAAATATCTTCAAAAGAAAAACACAATATTTCATTTTATTAATGGGAGCAAAAGACCTTTAGGTCGATTTGCGCGGGATCACAGATCCATGGTTTCATGGGAAATTTTTCTTAGAATTTCGCGTAGATTACGTTTTTGCTATACGATTTTTAATGAAAAAATTAACCCATAAATTAAAATTAACATTTTTCTATATACTTTATTTTCAAATATTTTTCAATTAAATCAAAGTTTATAAGAATTGTGCAAATGATTGCTTATTTATAGCAATCTTTTAAATTAAGCCTTAATTTGCAAATTTAATAAACTCTTAAATTAAAAACATTTTTAAGAAATAATTATGATTGCGAAATCGTTGGTAAATGTTCTATACAACATTATAAATTCTTTCATTTATTCGCTAGTATGTATTGAATAAAATGTATTTTAATTTTACTTATTAAAATTCAATCATTTTAGAATGTAAACTTCAAAGAAGTAGATCCCTAAACATTACACAGAATGCTTTCAATATGTCTTAAGAGAATTCAAAATCAATATTAAAACGACAACGATAAACAAATAAAAATAACTAAACAATAATCTTTATAATTACACACATACATACTTATAAATATACATACACACACACATATCTAAACATATATGTAATATAAATATTTGTAAATGTTCACAGAATTGTCTGCGTGTTCGTTTTAAAAAGACATAATATTGAAGAGCTTACAAATACTTTAAGCTAAAAAGAATCATTTAGTTGTAGACAAGTTGGGGGAAAAAATATATGAAAAAATTCATATTTTTAAGTATCTATGTATGTGTGTAACTAAAATTCTTATCTTCAAAGCTTTATACTTGTCTCCATATGTATGCACACACATACAATTACATTTATTTCGACATATATATATATATATGCATTTATGTATGCATGCTTATATATGTTAAAAAAAAAATAAAAATGTTGACTTTTGGCAAATATTGACAAGTATGTCAAGTACTTGTTGAAATGTGTGTTAAACTTAAGGAGATTTTAGAAAAAAAAGGAAAAAAAGTAATGAAATGAGACTCACTTTAGAAAGGGTCAAATGCAAGCAGTAATATGAATTACAAGTAGTTCAGTGTAAATTATTTATTCCTTCAATTGTTTAATTGAAAAAATTAATTGTGTAACACCAACTTAACAATTACTTATTTAAATTATGGGCTTTTTTAAATAGCTCAATTAAATCATTTTTATTAAATGCTTTTACTTTTTAAGTAAAAAAGAAAAATAAAAAAAAGATTTTTCGATAATATTATGTGCACTGTGCTGCTAGATTTTGTATTTTAATTTTTGAAGAACTTTATAAAAACTATCCTGAGACATAAATAAAGGCTGAGTTTAAAAGCTGAGTTTAAAACTTTTGTTACAATTCATGTGACTTTTAAGATTTGATAAATAGCGATATTATGGTTTTAAATAATAATTAGTGGTAACTGTGTTTTTAATAAAAAGCCAAATATTTTTGAAATAAACCATTAGCTCGTACCTTGCTGTACTCAATTTTAGTCCAACCTGGAAGAAAGAACTGCGACTTAACAGCGAATAATTGAAAATAATAAATTATTTAATAAAAAGTAAATTTGATTAACATGAAATAGAGAGCTTATTGCAACATATTTTTAAGAAGGAAAAGTTTCAAAAATATTACGGTTAAGGGGCTGGACAAATTAAAAATTATCAATAAATGAATTGCTGTATCATGTTTGTATCCCGCCGAGCAAATAATTGTTGGTTATTCAACTAACGTAGAAATAGTTGTTGTTGTCACGCAAATTTAAAATATGTCGCTATTATAACTTGCTCGTAAATAACTCCTAGATCTAATATTCAGCTTTGATATTTAGCAGATAAACTTAAATTATCTGACTATATGATAGTTTTTGGCGATTTTAATAAACCGATTGCATCCTGGATTTCAACAGACGATAAGACTTCCTTATACCGATTGCATCTAATGATTGGTCACAAGATTTTTTAACTGTCTTTTAGGTGTAAATAATTAAATCAATTAAATAAACAAATAATGTTGCAAACTGCAACTATTGGCTCTTATATTCGTAACTAATCCCTCCCATTATGTACTTCTGATAACCGGCACAATACAACTTTGTTGATTTCTACACCATTTCCTCAAAAGAATATATCTATATAACCTTGTTTTAAACGTACACACTACCAATTGTTAAATGATTTGCTGTCCGAAATCAAATGGTTTGAAATTCTGACATTTAATGGTGGTAATTTCAATTAAGTCTTGCAAAATTTCTGCTCAGCTCTTTTATCCTGTGTGTCAGCAACTACTCCATAATGGAAAAGACTACATCATGCCGTCCACATTGGGTTTCCCGTACCCTGGTACAGTCAAAAAAGCGAAAGAACCGTCTTTGTAAAAAGTTTATGAAAAAAAAGCCTAACTGATCAAAGTCTATATTTACTAGCTCAAAGCCGTTACATTTTAGAAAACAAAAAATGTTATTCATCGTGTATGAACAAAATAAAATAATGCTTCAAAGAGAATCCTAAATTGTTTTATAACTTTGTCTATTCCAAACGTAAAATTTTATCGTATCCGACTACTATGAAAATTAATGGTGTTGTTTATTCTAATTATTATTGCTTATTCTTTTGCTGATTTCTTTACCTCAACATTTTCTTTTCTTTTTTTTTAAAACACTACGTATCCGTATCCATACAAAATTGCTACCACAACATCTATTTATGTGTCATCCATTGATGTTAATACTGTCTTACAAAGCCTTAAATCTGTAAAAAGTTATTTTAATCCTGGTTCTGATGGCATTCCCAGCTGCATATTAATAAATTGTGCAGATGTGTTAGCTATTCCTATTACTCATATATTTAGTAGTTCTTTAAAGTTTGCAATATTTCCTAGCTGCTAGAAAGATTCATTTATTATGCCGCTTCATAAATCTGGTAACCGCAGAGAGATCACGAATTATAGAACAATAGCGAAACTTAACTTCATTCCCAAACTGTTTGATAAAATAATTATATCCCCAACGCAACACGAATTTTGTGAAGGCAGATCTACATCTACAAATCTGATGGAATTGACATCGTTTATTTATGAAGGGTTTTGCAACAGTAGTCAAACTGATGTAATTTACATTGATTTTAGCAATGCCTTTGATAAGGTTAACCGTGATCCATTGTTAGTGAATTTATTGGATTTCCAGCTTTCTTTTTTAAATGGATAAGTTCTCACTTAAAGGATCGAATACAATGTGTTATTTATAATGACTGTTTATCTAAGCATATTGAAGTAACTTCTGATGTTCCCCCTGGAAAGCCATCTTGGTCCTCTGTTATTTTTATTGGTCATAAACGATCTTCCAATGCCTATTCAGTAAAGCAATATTTGTATATAAGTATTCTGACGATGTTAAAGCTTTTGCAAGGATCAAAGGAAATGAGGACAGTATTTATCTCCAAACTGATTTGAACAGTTTCTTTAATTGGTGTGTTTTAATGGAATTGAATCTCAAAAATGCAAATCCATGATTTTCTGCAGATATTCACCATCTGTAAGTGTTAACTTTGTAAATAACTCGAAATTGAATGTAGTTGCCTCGTTTTTGAATTGTTTTAAATATATTTTTCTATATACTACTGGACAAAAAATGTATTTCTTTGCTGTTTTTTTTATTTTTTGCGAATTAAAAAATAAACAAATTTTGTTTGAAAAACATTTTTTTGGCATTAGTTTCCCGAAATCTCTAAAACTAATGAGCATATTTATTAAAAATGTAATCATAGATTCAAGATAATTTTTTGTTAAACTTCGGATTTTTATTTAACTGGTTTAAGCAGTTCTTAAGTTATATTTACATATGTCATGCAACTCCTTCATTTTTGACATAACACTATATCTCCAAAACCAGAGCCGATAAAAGAACCCTACTTATATATTTTAAATCTGCATAAAATATGTAATCAATAACAGCTTAAATTTGTTTTGTAACAGGTAAAAACTTTAATTTTGTAAAGTAGTGTTCTGCATGCATAATGCACATACATTTTTTTTTAATAAAAATCTAAAATTTAAAAATTTTTCTTATGTTTTGTTATATTTTCTATTATAACTTAGAAGACCTTGCAAATCCCAACATGACACTTAGTGGCAATAAAGAAAAGGGGTTCACAATTAAAATTTATTTTTTAAGAATTTAAAAATACCACTTTTTTAAATAAATGTCCGCGAAATAAAAATAGCTAAATTAAGATCATTTTTCTTATTAGAAAAAAAAGGTATTAAACACCATTTAAAAGGAAATTTCATTGTCTGTTAAATAAGACTAAAGTGAATAACGTAGCATATATTGATCAAAATATATAAACAAATATATGTATATGATTTTGTAAGCCTACTTCAGTACATTTTTGTCCATTTTTCAAAGTTTTAATTCGCTATATTTCGCTACCTAATAGCTGAGCCTTTGTACCGGCTTTGATTTAATTCGGAACGGTAAAGGAATTTCAGTTGGTTGATTTTATTTATTTTAACCCCGATGTTTTAATCAAATCCGATTACTTAAAACTGTTTGTAGTATTTTGTTTATATAATTGTGTTATTTAAACTTTTAAATATTGCTTAGCTGTAAATAATATGTAGCTGAATATATAAATAAATAAAGGCAACTCTCACACAGAATCAAAAAATTTTAAATATTTTCTGGAACTAGATATTAGTTTTCTGACATATAATTATAGGTTTTTTACATTTTCAGGAATTTTTTTTTAAAGAAATCAAGAAAATTTTTAGTTATTGATAAAGTTAGCAACATTAAAAATTTGTCTTTCTATTCTAAGGCTGCCGAGTTCGAAAGATATGCAAAGCCTTGTGCAGTTGTACGGAAGTACAGTTTGCAAAACATTTTTTTAACCCTTTCGGCCCCACTCATAACCAAACTGTCAGAAAAGTTTTTTTTTATTTCCGGAGTTATTTGATTAAAATTAAGAATTATTAATCAATAAAGACTTCTGTAGTTATCAGGTAGTTAGATATAGAAAGTTGCTTAAAAGCATCTTTGGGCCATTAAGGAAGAATTTTATGGCATAAAAAACTTAAACAAGTTTAAGACATAATTTAAATTTTATTTTATTAATTAAAAATTCTTTAAATCAGAATTTTTCAATAAATGTTTTTTTATTACGTACTTTAATTTGTTTTAAGGCAATTTTATTTTTGGTTTTTATTTTGGCTCAAGTTTATTTTAAATTTCTTAGAAATTTTATTTTTGATTGCGATAATGAATGAATAATAATTTTTGAAAAGTAATTTTTTGCCGACACTAGCCGAGTGGAATGCATTTTCGAAACCAGCTACGGTTTTCATCATCAGCACTCTTTGACCGGTGATTAGTGTTAAATGTAAAAATCATCTATTTAACTCACAGTTTATTAGGAAAAAAGGTGTGGTGATTGATTGTCGCATATTCATATTTTCTACCTCTTGATCAGTGAGAACGAAAATTACTACAACAAATATTTTTTGCTTTTCATTTATATTATTATTCTTTAATATCACTAGTTTTATCCTGCTCTAGCTATCAGTCGAATCGCATGAAAGCAGTTGACTGTTTTCAACAATCTTTTTTGTTTTAATCAAGGCGAATTAATACCAGGTGGTGTCGAAAAGCCACTGATCTACTTTTTTTGCATAATTACGAGTTTTATCTGTCAAAAGTTGTTTATGTTTATCTCTTTTAGCTACCGAAAAAAACTAAAACAACAAAAATTTGCCTTGATTCACTTGACATCTCAACAACGAAAAAACGACAAAGTTTTACTTGTTGTAATCTCACGGCCACCCAATGTTGATTCACCTTGGTTTTAATCATTATTCTTGCTTGGTCAATATTCAACAGACTGTTGACATGACTAGTCATGATATGATTGTTATGCACTGTGCCATGTATCTTAAAACAAATTAAAGTTCGTAATAAAAAAACAAAATTTGTCTCGCATTATTTAATTTATTAGTTAGTAGGTGGACACTTGTATACCAGCTAGGTAAGGTATACAAGTATCCACCTATCATAACTTTTTTTGAGTCATATGCGCATAGGTATTAAAACAAAAATTTAAAAATTATTACGCTAGTAAAAAATTCAATTAAATTTTTTAAAATAAAACCAATCCGTTTTAATACTTAATAATTATATTTAAACAACCAAATTTATTTTGCACATTTTTTGTACTTAATCTTCCACAAAAAAATTAAAATTAAACTGAACTAGAACAAAAAAGATAAACTTTAAAAAAAGAACTTTGTTTTATTTTTCATTGCTTCCACATGAAACTCATTAAGCTAATAATTGACATCCGTTTCCTTTTTTTTTTACTTGCTGGCTTCTT
>NDXZ01028415.1:849-13433 GCA_003055125.1 Paykullia maculata | reverse complement strand
TTTCTGATAGGAGGATGACTTTTGCGCCACCTTGTATATACCTTGCAGATAACGAGACTAGTCCATACATGCATGTATAGAGTTGTCCACAAAGAAGTAGGTGTACTCCAAAACTATTCCAAATATATGGTTAAAAGGTGGTCGGTTTAACATTGCGATGTCCTAGGACTAGACCATATAACCCAGTTAATCATTACACTGGATTACTCCATGGAGTACTCAATAATGTAAAAAATGTTTTATGTTTTTGTATTTACAATAAAAATTAATTATTTTTATTAATTACACAAAGCTTGCTATGTTGAAATACAACCATTTGTCATAACATGGTCCATAGCTACACTGCATTGGACCATGATGTAAGTAGTCCATTTAAACTATAATAGGACTACGTACCAATACTATCTGTAGGGTATGTACTTACGTATGTGTGTATGTTTTTATATATGTAAGTATATATGTATGTAGTTATATGTATAGATTAGGTTGTTAGCACAAAAGACTTTATCGCAATTTTTTTATTAACAGTTTAGTGCTGTTAAAGAGCAACAGTATTATAAAAGGAGATTACTAAATGGCAATAATTATTTCAAAGAATAGTTAAATACTTAATATTCTCTGCAATCAATTTGTTTGTTTTTTTTTAATTTTTTTTTTGTAGAAATAAACGTAACGTAACCCTTTTAATATATATAGGTAAATGTAACGTTTTATTGCATATTTGCATTGTTAATACAAGGTGGATCAAAAGGATGTCATCCGGGCCAAAAGAAGTCATCCGACAGGCGAATTGTTACGCAAAAAAATAGACACGATTATTCCGCGTTCTTAGGAAGTGAACAAGCTCCATGGTTTGTGCACTTGTATTTTACATCTGTCTAGTTCATAAATGTCAAAACATTTGACTTTAGCCGCCATTTGCAAAGTTTAGAGTATCTTCCAATAGGATGATTTATTTTGGCCCACATTGTAAATTATGATTTTTAAAAATATTTCAAAAAATTTCATATATATTTAAATTGATTTTATTGTAGCCTCAGGCAACTTAATCGTTTCCAGGGTTACTCTGCGGATCATTAAACTTAAGTTTTAAGGCAAATTTTTGCCGTTTTTTTAGGGGAATCTTCAAAAAATGTTCATTCAAATTTCTGACCAACAAAAGGATTTGTTTTACGTTTTTAAAGTTGTAAAATTATAATTTTTTTTGTGTGAAATTTTGGATGCACAAAATTGTGTTGAGTGCTTAACTAATTTATTTGCTCTTAATGAGAGCTATCACAACAAAAACAAAAATATTTGTATAAGAAAATTAACAAACAAACTTTTGTTCCTAACAGCCCAACTAATTAATTGTATTTACTTAAAAAACTAACTTTTTCCTACCTGCAAAACTAATTAAAAGTATTTTGTTTCAAATATATGAAATACAAATCCATAAGCAAATAGGAAATTCTTAGTTCTAAGAAAATATTTGATAAAAACTCTTAAACTTACAAAAATTATTAAAAATATTTCTGACTTAAAGAACGTTTTTTGTTGAAAACTCTACCAAATCAATTGGGATGTTGTTTTCTTGAATCAAGTTTACTTTCAAAAAATTCTCTCTAACTTTAAGTGGACGAGCTTGAATCTTGTGTTTCTGAAACAGAAATACCACTGACAGTTTTACTTCTCGGTTGATAAAGTAAAAGCGATGACGTCATTATGAAAAACTGGATTATTTAATTCATATAATTTTGTTAGATTTGTAAAAACAACCAAAATGTATTTTGTTTTATTTGTTGCGGTTACATGTTTTGGGACAATTGCTTAAATGTGTATGACTTTGGAAATGGCAATCGAATAATAATACTTAACCTTTGTAGTTTGGAAGTTGAGTGTGTCAGCATATTATAAAGGATTTTCTTGAATAACTTTGTAATGGAACTTAATTTGGCTTGCAAATGAAAATCTTATCATCATCAGGTATTTTCTTATTTTATATGCTGATTGACTTCAGCTGTCAACACTTTTCAATAACAAGTGAAAAAAGTCCCAACATTTTTTATTTATAAGGAATTTTTTGCATTTAAAAGAAAATTCTATATTTTAAAAAAAAATATTTTTTATTTGGCAAACAAAAATGAAACAAGGTACAAAAACAATATATATATATATTGTGACTTATTTTATTATAAAAATATAAATATTTTTTTTAATTTAAATCAATACGTTTTTAAAAAATTTAGTAAATATTCTTTAAAAATAAGTTTTCGTTGCAAACATGCAAACATTTACACAGAAATACGCCCATACATATATTTACTCTTGATTACCAATATTTAACTAAAACAGGATTTGCAAAAATAAAAAATCATCTCATGTTTCTTAACAAAGAAAGAGCTTAATTGGATAATCAACAGATACTTGACTCATTTTAAGATGATAATAATTGTGGTTGCAGTGTCATCAATGACTAATCAATAGAAACAATAACTAAAATACACATGTCCTTAAATTCAATAGAATATACGAGTACTTTATCAATCTCATTTAGAAAGTAGATAAGTGGTGTCGTTTCAAGTGCTATCAACAATAATAACTACATTTCGTTTATTTTATTTACGCTGGCATAATGATAAAAACCACAAACTATGGCTTTCACATGCAATTTTGTGTTTATGAAAGCAAAAGAGGGCGTCATATTATTTAATTTGTTAACAAAGGGTCAATCATATTCTTAGGAGTAATCGAATGGCCAAAAGAACCAAAACAAATGCTAATGGTAATTGCTTGCTGTCATAAACATTAAAAAATAATACATTTAGCAAAAAATAGCAAAAAACGTATTTTTTAAAAGCCTTTTTGTTAAATCAAACTGAATAGTCTTTTCAGAAAAGGGAAAATTGTTCAAAAAAATATAGAAAATTAGGAAAGAAAGACACGTAGTTTAATCAGATGAAATTTGTAAAAAATTTAATTTTCCTGATCAGCTTCCTTCAATAAGAACTTAATAATTTTTTATATGACAAGAATATTTTGGACATTATTATTATGCCAGAGAATTGAATTAAATAAAAATTGGCCTTAAAGGTCAATTCAAAAATGAAATAAAAAAATAATAAGTTTTTTATTTAAAGAACATACTAAATAATAAATAATATAATATATAAAAGAACATAATAAATTTCATAAATAAAAGCAAAGTTATGTATGTGCACAAATAAAAGTCAACTTCTTTAAATTTTTGTCACCACAATTTTCTTTATAAACAACAACAAACTGTTGCTGAAGGCATTTGCTTGAAAGCCTGCGTATTTACTTTCGCATGCAAACACAGAGCATATGTACGTGTGTTTGTGTACAATTAAACATCAATGTTTTGAAAACTATTTACTGATGATTTTTTAAAAATAAATATACTACTTCGATCTATTTACAGCTTGTAGCTAATTAAAGAGGAGGAATCAGACTAACGAATAACAGTTCTTAATGAAAATCGATTTAATTTGCACACAGCTACAGTTTGTTAATTGACTAATAGTTTTGTAAATATCCCTATATTTTTGTATAACAGTTAAATTACACTATTACATCTTAGCTCATCTGTTTAAATCCAACTGTTGCTGAATACATATGTTACGCATATTTCAAATTATTAAGTAAACTATTTTTATCAGCTCTAGTTTTCGAGATATAGCTTTATGTCATATACAAAGGTTTGTCCTATTCAACTAAATAAAAAAATTGAAACTCGACAACAAAATTGTCTTTAAGTTATGCTAGCACTGTTATTAAATTTGTTAAGTATTTTTAAAGATATCGAAAATCTACTTTTAATACAAAATTTTAAATTTTTTGTCCATTAGCATATGGGCATTTCCATGAATATGTTTACCACGACTGAAAAAATAAAACCATTGCAACTTTTTTTCAAATTATACCAAGGAGGAAAAAACCTAAAACCAGTTTTGATTGGCATCTCTAGTTTAGACGTCATCGATAATTAATATAAATTTGAATCCTTATACTGATTTTTAAATTAACTCTTAGTAAATCAACTTTGAAATAATATTACTTTCAAGTTGTTCTCTTTAAATTTTCACTAATAAATGCCATTTGCATTCTTCGTCACAATAACTTTAATAATTCTAATAAGGTTTTTTACTATCACAAAATTTCCTTACAAATAATGTTTAAAAATATTATATGTATTTCTAGCATATGCATATATGTATGCACACATACACTCTATGCAGACACATGTAAGTACATCCTTTAAAAATGTATAAATAACAGAAGTTATCGTTCAAGAAAAGCTGCCAACAAAAATGAACTTTCTTTTCAACATCATATTTGCTTTTTCTTACATTGTTTTTTCATGCAGTTTTATATCATGTTTTGCATAAATAAAGTTTCTTCTAACCCATCATTTATCATAAAGTGTACAGATACATTAGTGCCTCGTTAAACGGATAAAATTAAATTGAGCCTTTAATCGATAATCTTATTATGTTAGAGGTCAAGCTTTTGATTTATATTTAAACGTTTTAGTGGTGGATGTAACATTTGTGACTAAAAATTTGTAAAAACCTGCTTTAGCAACAGGCAGATAATCGTGTACTTAGTGTATGATAGGGATTTCCGGTGTTGCCAAAGCTGCATCAATATAGATCATAAAAAAAAATATTTTTAAATTTGAAATGCAATTGGAAATAAAGTTTTGATCAGTTTTCTATTAAGAAACCTTTAGCTTTTTAATTAATGATTTTGTATGAATAAATATTTAATAATAAGTTTTTGAGTTAAAGATCATTTTTGAACAAATTTAAAATTATACAATTTTTTTTTATTTTAAAAATAATTTTTCGATAAAACAAAGTTATAAATAAGTTTTGTATTTATAGAGATTTTTTAATTGCAGAAAACTCTTGATGAATTTTTTATTTTTTGAAATATTTTCATGTAAAATCTGGTAATTAAATATAGAAATTTCTAAAGAAAAATTGATTTCGCAGTTTGTTTTGTATTGAAAACTGCTTTTTAATTGTCTTTATATCGACCTATAATTCTCTTGGAGAATTTATAACTTTAAGGGCCATTAAATAAAAAAATAAAAAAATTTGGCAGCGTATAAAGATCCGCATGTGAACTTAAATTGATCTGACAACTTTTTTTAAGTCATTTTGATGATTTCTAAAATTTACAATTTAATACAAAGTTGCCTAGATCCATAATGAAGCCATTAAACTATGTGTTTTAGTTAAAAGTTATAATTTCCACTGTGTTATAATAATAAAGAGGTTACAACCTACAAGATTAGGGCATTTTGTAACAATTATATTAACTTTTCGCGAAAGTCGAATGTCCTCACAAACCAGGTCGAATAAAAAACGGGTATTTAAAACTATTAAACTTTATTAAGCGAATATTTTAATATTTTTGTTCTTAGATTTTTTAAAAAATTATAGTTTTTCAAACTTAACAAAATTTAGTTTTGCCAACCTTCTTATCAAAACTCTACCCATACTACTGGCATCCCTGTTATACCAATACAGCAAATATATTTTTTTAAATATTGCTCTCAACATACACAGATAATTCGTATCGCTGTTTTTGTTATTTGCTGTTGATATTTTGAATTTTAACGAAGCATCTCACATCATTTTTCATTATACATTAAACAAGTACAGCAACAAAACTACCAAAAACAACATTTCGACACCAACCATGACTACCGCTTATATCTACCATTATCGTTCGTTGGCAAAACTAACAAAACAAAATTTCTTTTCACACTCTTTAAAGACTTTGAAACTTTGTCGTGCCAACCAAAAAGTAATGCCAAAACAAAAAACAAAAAAAACAAAAAAAAAAACAAACAAAAACAAATAATAAAATTAAATACTGTCGTCAACTTGACTTGTCAACAAATTTTCTTTTTTCTTTTATCTCAGCAAAAGTTGTCTAACTTAAAGTTGCAGCTAAATAAAGTATTTATGTCGCGAAAATCTATATTAAAATTAAGAATGAAACAAATAATAAAAAAAAAACTTTTAATATATTTGTTTTTTTATTATTTATTTAACAATAATATTAAGAAATAGAGCATCTTTTGAGCAAATAAAACACTTAAAAACAAATGTGTTAATATTTGTGTTGTAAAATATATTTCATAAAGACAAATATTGAGAGAACATAAACTCTTTGTAATTAAATCCTAAGAAGGTTAGGGGATAATTCCCAAAGAAATAAAGAATTAATTGCATTTTCAAAAAAAAAAAAAAACAATTATTAATATTTATAATCGCTTAAACATAAGTGGCATTTTGGTATATTTGGTCTTCTGGATGTACAGACAATTGCCAGCAAAAACATTTGGTGAAAAATAAAGATTTTTCTAATACTATAACTCTAAAACTTTACCATTAAGACTTATATCAAAACTTATTTCATTTTAATGAAAATTTCATTGTAGGCATTTCTTATTACTGCTGCTTAAAAATAAGGACTTTGTTAAATAAGTGTATTGATGTCATTTAAAAAAAAAATAGTACTGCAATATTTTTTACATCTTCTTTTAAAAAAAAAATTTATTGATTTTGTATTTTAGGCAATTTTTTAAAAATTATTAAAAAGTTAAAGGCGGCTTAAAGTGTTTAGTATTTGTTTTTTTTTTGATAAATTATTATTTTTTTTCTTCTTTTGTTTAGAAAAAATAATTTAATTGATAAATTCACTGTGCGACAGTGAAAAAAATACACAGACTCGGCTATATAGGTTCAATAGTATTACTTAGGCTGGGTAAAACCCTAGATCCGTTTTGCAATATTAGTTCGCGTTTTAATTTTATGGGCCTCAACATATTGGAGACTTAGTAAATGTTACGAAAAATGGTACCATAACCTTTTAGCCAATTACTCATTCAGACTTGATGATAACATTTTAATGTCTTCGTCTAAGTTGTAGGTAAATATCTAGTTAACAACCTTTTATACATTTTATCGTCGGAGAAAATTTTTTTTTTGTATATTTTTTTTAGAAAATGCAAAAAAAAAATAGATTTTTTGCCATAATTCACCAACTGCTAAAAATTGTTTATTACTATCTTTGAAAAAACTATCGCCAGAGTAAAATAAAATGATTTTTGTGAACATAGGCACCCTAAACAATTCATAAAGACCACTTTATACCTCAAAAATGGTAGTTTCACACAATTTTTTAACGCTCAAAAAAGAGTTTTTTTTTTTGTGGGAATAATATAATAAAATACCATTTTTTTCTTTTGTTTTATGTTGTACTATTTGTTTGATATATTTAAAATAAATTTGAGACCCCTTTCAAAAATATCTAAAATATCAAAAATTTTCCTTAAAAAAATTGTGTTTTTTGCTAAAAAAAAGGTAATTTTTACTAAATAAGTCATCTGAACATGTTCAGATCGTATAGGTATTTTACAAAAAATGTTTTATTTGACTCTAGCTACATTTTTGAAGAAAATAGTATGGGGAAAAATAAAGATTCCTGCGAGCTATGCCTAAAAAAAATCAATTTTTTCTTGCATTTTCTTAAAAAATATACAAAAAAAAAATTTTTTTCCGGCGATAAAATGTTCAAAGGGATGTTTATTAGATACTTACCTACAAATTTGTTGAAAACATTAAAACGCTATCACCAAGTGTGAATAAGTTATTGGCTAAAAGGTTAGGGTACCATTTTTCAGCAAATTCATCAAGTCGCCCAATATGTTGAGGCCCATAAAACTAAAACGCGAACTAATATTGCAAAACGAAGCTAGGGTTTTACTCAGCTCAAATAGTACTATCGAACGTATATAGCCAAGTCTGTGTACTTTGCAAAAAATTATTTTTTGTCGCACAGTATTATTATTCAGTTAATATTGAATATATTTTTATTTTATAATTTTTATGTGCCTGGGTAAAAAATTCTTTCATTATTATTCTTTCCACAAGGTCATTGCTTTAATTTTTATTCAAAAATTAACTTTTATCGTTAACCTTTTAATACGCATAATGTAAAATTTAGCTGCCTCTATGTTAACCCTTAAATGAAGTCATCCATTTTGCACTTTGACTTTTAATATAGAATGCGACAGTTTTTCTAAATGTGTAACATAAATTCTTGATACTTCTCTAAACAATAAAATAGATAGTAATTGTTCTAGCTTCCATATAAGATTCATCCCCAGATTTTTTTTAAAACCTCATGCTAAAATGCTAAAACTAAGACTTTCTTACTTGTTAGTACAAAAATCAAATGGTGGTTATCTGCTAAACTTTTAAACTTTATTTCCAAATAAATTTATTTAACAATACATATATAATCTTATATATATTTAATGAAGATTCTTTGAAAATATTGTACAAAAAAAAAAAGAATTCTCCATAACTTAAGTCCACAAAACCCTTTGTTTTTGATTGTGGGCTGTAAAGTTATTTATAGCGATAGCAATGAAGTCATCTATTTCAATATATTAGCTACATGGAAATTTAATAAAAACTAAAAGATACTCGTTTCTACTCTCTCTTAGTACTTTAAGCGACAGCAAAAACAAATAAATAAAATTCCCAACTGTTTATAATTAAATTTCTATCAGATAATTGCAGAAAAAACAAACAAACTCATTACTTTCGTTCATTTATATAAAAAAACAAACTTAATTAAAAATACTACATTTCAAATTGATGTAAGAAGTACATTTTTCTTTATCCCTTATGAAATATTGTTTTGCATGTCAACACCTTAGTTTAATGTCTTTGATTAATTTAAATAAAATTTTATTTTCAAGAGAGTTTAACTGAAAATTAATTGATATCTTGATAGAAAAATAAAGTGATAATGAAATGGAAAAAAGCTCAGTAGCGAACTCATTAAACGTACTTGATTAATTACACTTTTAACAATTAATTACTCTTTTTTTTGCCAAAATACTTTAATGCTCATTTTAGTTTTTGTTTATATATCTATCAGACCTGGGAAGTCACAATTATGTTTCAATAACAATAACACAAAATTTTCTATATTAAATTAAAGTGCAAACTAGAGCTAGACTTACAGCTGAATTCACTCATTGTGTCTAAACAAAAATTTTGTACGGAACATTTTTTTTATATTGAAATTCAAAAAGAGAGAGTTAAACTCAATATAAAAAAAAGTTTTGTTCATACACAATGAGTGAATTCAGCTTGATTGGGTTGGTTTACGTGGTAGTTTGCCACACTCGCAAACTGTCAAGTAGATTCTCATGACTCCGTTTTGACATAACCACACTACTCGTTGGAAGTGCAATCCACCCGGCCAGGGGCCCCCGGCCCGGGGAGATATAAGTACTAGATCTACCCTGTTGCCGTGAGATATCTCAGCAGGTCATTCAACCTGATCTCAGATATCCCACCAAGGTCCTCCAGCATGTGGCTACCCAAGAATCTGTGCCTCCTTGCAGATAGGGCGGGACATTCGCAGAAAAGATGTAGGACTGACTCGTCCCTCGTCTCATCCTCACAGCTGCGACAGTGGTCATTATAGGGGATGCCGAGTCGTTCCGCATGCCTTCCTAACATCCAGTGACCCTTCAATACTGCCAGCAACCTTGATATGTCCTTCCGGCCATGACTCAAGAGTTGCTCAGTGAATTCAGCTTAATTGTTATTGAAATTTTTATTTATAAAAATTCTTGTATTTCTCATTAAAATTAAAACAACTAAATGAATTTTACAGGAAATTGTAACTGAAAATGTTAACTTAAACAATATCATTTCTATAGCAACTTACCCTCAGACATACACATGAGCCAGGCCAGATCTTTTCAGAGTTTAAACTTAATTTAAATGTGTTTTTATTTTAGCTACAGACTTTAAACTTCAGTAACCCTCCTAGAATATTGTTGGCTATTAGTGTCTAAAACAAAACTTATAAAAATGAAAATTAAAGCATTATTATTAGGACATTTTCTTGTAACATCATATTTGTAGCACGCGTGTCCAGCTGGACCCAATATATTTTATATGAAAAGCGAAGAAATTTTCTTATTTAAGCACGCTTTTTTTTAGGGAGCGAGACTTTTTTTCATTGATATCATTTAAGTTACTTTTTGGTTGCGATAAGAGGCAGTATAACATTACGTTTTTGTCTAAAGCCTTTATGTCGCCTGCTCTTAGCTATCATAAAATTGTGCTGATGATGAAAACCGCAGCTGGTTTCAAAAATGCATTCCATTCGGCTGGTGTCGGGAAAAACTTACTTTTAAAATTATTTTTAATTCATTGTCACAAACATAAAATTTAATTTCTTAGATATTTAAAAAAAAACGAACTTGAGCCAGAATAAAACTAAAAATAAATATAAAAATTATAATATTTTCCATATAAAAGCATCAAAATGTATGGTGGATCTGATCAGACTCATGTGTGTGTTAGGGTTAAATATAACAATAGTAAGGAAAAAATATAATTAAGACTTCCCAGCTTTGATTTTTTTTATCTACTTATATATATATCGTCTTATTTTTAAGTAATCAATTTTAGCATTAACATTATCTTAACTGACATCTTTTTTAACATCATTGTTACACAAAGGCTGATAGAGTAGTAAAGCATGGGGGATAATTTTCTAGATAAGTGATGGAAATTTTTATGATACTTACCAGCTATTAATACATGTACACGAAACAATAATAAATACGAAATTTTGCTGCAACTGTAAACCTAAAACTTAAAAACTCAGAGAATTAATTAGTGATGCCAAATACTCCGCTTGAACAAATTGAATTATAATATCAACAGAGCTTTAAGGTGGGCACCAGTTAGTAACCTTAAACCGCTATTTACATCTTCTTTCGTATAATATTCAATTGACACAGGAACTGAAGACTAATGGCTTAAGAACAAAATAAATTATGATTGGCTAAACAGATTACCGAACATCGACAAGGCAATGTTTACCAACTTTAAAGTTTTGTTACTGAAAATTAAAAAAAAGTTTTACAGTCCTTGCATTAATGTTTGCCAGCAGCTGTTACTTTTAAAAAAATTCCTTTTTCAAAATATAATAAAAAAAACAAAAAAAAAACTAAAAATAATTAAAAACATGTTTATTTTCATAAAATATTTATTATTGCACTCTCTTTCACGATTTTATTTTCTAACTGTTTAACACCTTTTTCTTAATAAATAACACAAGGTAACGAAATAATTTAAATTTATTTTAAAAAAATATGTTAAATGCGTTTATATGTGTTTGTCAATTATAGGAGGCTAAAGCATTGCTAATTGTCTGGAAGGAATAAAGGGGTATATGTTTTGAACATTTTGGTACATTTTTTTATATTCAAGAAGATATGAAACAGCGAATTATTTTTTTATTTTTTAGGGGGCAAGCCGGTAGGTAAAAGGCCTAAAACTTTGTATATATGTATGTATGACGATTTATGATAAAAAAAATATTTAAACTAAACATAAGTAAATTTGTTGTTATTAAACAACAAATGAAATAATGAGCGTAAATTGGGCATTTTTGATTTGAAATTTAAAAAATCAAACTAAAACGAAACATTGGGCGTGGCATTTTCCATAAAAAAACTATTTTTCGTTTTTGAATATTTAATAAACAGAAATTAATACAATCCTCAAATTTAGTTTAACCAACAATATCGCTAATTTACATAATCTGTTAAACAAAAAAATTTTCAAAATATAAGTTACATCTTTGGAACCTGATATATATATACAAAATAAATACTTGTTTATGTCAATATGCTTATCAAGGATAATTAAAAAAACATTTTAGATCTGAGTAATTATGATCCTAATGTATATATACATGGTTTGCCATAAACAGTTGAATACACGGTCATAGCTAAATCTACTTAGAAAGATACAATTTCGAAATTTTTATTTTGCATTTTTTATTTAGAATAATATTTTTGTTATAACAAACAAAATAAAAATCTTGTACATACATACATTTTAACACATTAAGTGCCACGTCCGCGTACGTTTATGTACGACACATAAAACTTCCTGGGGTACCACGTCATACGTTTTCGTACGACGGAGGTTGTTATGTATTTTACCCTGTCATTCGTTTTCGTACGACATTACTCAAAATTACTTCTTAATGTTTTTCGAGCTGCTAGTTAGCTGGTGAGCGTTTCTGTAAAAAAAGTCATTGTCCTATGCTTATTTTTGTGGCTTACATATAGAAAAAACTATTTGGTGTATATTTTATGATATATATTTTATTTGCTGTAGTATTTCATTCTAATTATTATCAGTTTTGCTATATAAACATAATAATAGATATGTTAATAAAAAAAGGGGCAGTATATTTTGATCCAAATGTAGTTAACTTTGCCTGATATACGGTCGTACGTTTTTGCCCGAAAATGCCTTTTATGATACGTTTTTGTCGTTTAGTGTCACGTCGTTCAAAAACGTACGAAATATAAAAGCAGCTATAAAATCAAAAATTAGCAGCAAAATAGATCGCGGATGCTACAGATACTGTTTTACCACTATTACACATATTTCTGGCAAAAAAAGTGTTTGAGCTCCTGGGAAGTTTTTTGTCACAATGGTTTGGCACTC
>NDXZ01028414.1:0-10431 GCA_003055125.1 Paykullia maculata | reverse complement strand
CATGATGGCAGCTTCACCATGATGCTATACTTCTTCCCCCGGGGGGAGCATCCCGGGGGAAGTACCCTCGGGGGGAGACATCTATCAACAGAAGATTCAAGTACAATTTGATTTAGTCAACAAATATTAAACTCAGAAAACCGGAAATATTATTTATCTTTAATGCTTCCGGTTCCGCCCATGTATAATAGTCGATTCTCAACTGAATTTATACACAAAAAGTTGGAAAAATGTCGAATTTTTAGTTATAACAAATCCGTATAGAGATTTTATTTTTTTTTTAAATTTACAAATTATTATTTTTCTATTTAAAAGAGATTTTAAATAAATTTTAATTTTGCAATAAATTTTAAATTTTTTGTAAATTTAAATCATTTTTTTTTCGGCATTTTGGAATGTTACTAAAACATATAATTTTTTAATACTCAATTAGTTATGTAATTATATATTCCAAAAATATTTCAAAAATGTTAGGTACAGCCTATATTAAAACTGATTTTTTATTGAAAGAAAATTATTTAAAAAAAATTAATCAGAAATAATCTTCACACACAAGCATGCAACCATTAAAATTGATTAAAACATAATTTTATTTCCCCATTTATGCAATAAATTTTAACAATTTTTAATTCTTTGGTAATAAAATTAAAAATTGTAATCACCATCCACATATTATTATTTATGGAAATTTTTTGTTTTATTTCATTGTCTTATTTTGCTCAAAACGGACGAGTCAAAACAGAAAAAAAAATAAACGTAAAAAATGCATTCAATTAAAACAACATAAAGCGCATGCGCAACAAATATTTATCAATTATTATGTTTTTAAGAAGAAAATAGTAAAAAAAAGAAAATAAAATGCATTCCAAGAGTTTATTATAAAACAACAATAACAAATAAGTAAAATAAAATAAAAAAAAAATAATGAAAATGTAATGATAATGTAATAAAAAAAAAAAATACCACAATTTCCATACGTAATAGTTATTCGTACTTATTTGTTGGATTTTTATTATAATTTAGAAATTAACGCATTGAAAAAAATATTATAGGCCAATAGGAAAAGTTATTCGTAGTTGTTTCAACAATTTCAGTTACTTTTTTTTCAATTTCGTTTTTAAAAATTATGTTATTTCCTTTTAGATCATTATTATTGTTATAATTAAATTATTAGTAGACTTAGTTTTATAGATTATTTTAATTTAAAAAAAATGTATATATTTATTATTCAATAAAAATAATATCAAAAAATTTGCAAAACAAACAAACAACAACGACAAGAACAAAAACTGCATTCAAAAGGGCAAAAACTTAAAATAAAAACACATTGCGTCCATTAAAATTAAAAAAAATTAATTCACAAATAATTTATATTTAAAATTTAAAATTAATTATGATTTTAGTAAAAACAAAGAAAACTTAATAATACATTTGTTAAATGATTTAAATGTTTAAAACTCACCGATTTCATCATCTGAATTAAGAGGCGGATTGTTTGGAGTTTTAGGTTCATCTGCAAAAACTACCGGCGAAGGCGATAAGCGGCGCGGTGCTGGAAAATGAAAGAAATATTTAAGATTAATTGTGTACAAATGTTTGTACATAATTACAAGCTAACAATTTATAAGATATAAATGATTTTCCTATTTTGATTTCTGTTGGATGCAGTAAAGGGGGAGAATTGAAGTAATGTAGACTTAGTAAACAAAACAGAGTTTAAATAACATGTGTAAGATTAAATATCGGCAATAAAAAGAGCATCGCAATAACAACGGGTTTAGAACACTTGATTTTCAATGATTCCTAATAATGTATTTTTGCTGTTTATAGACCATTTGGATAAAAAATTTTCTAAAGGTATTTTATATATTGCTAGCTGACCCGGCAAACGTCGTTTTGCCATATATAAAAAGTATCTTAAAAGTAGAAAAAGTACTATCAAACAATCTCCCGAGGTGTTTGCTATTAAAATCCAGTAAAATCGCTTAATAACTGACCGAGATATAAACCAAAATGATTATATTTGTGTGCAATACATGCCTTTTTGGGAAATTTGAAAAAAAAATCAGCAAAGATATGGGCGAAAAACCTCTATGGACTAAAATGATTATCATAAAATAATCAAGTTTTCTAAGACTTTAAATACCTTTCGGACATGTAAATACACACTTGCATACAAAAGTATACATACACACATAGATACATAAATAAATGCACTTAGTGAAAGGTATATAAGATTCGGCACAGCCGAATGTAGCGCTCCTATTTGTTGGTACTTTTTTAGTCCCCATTCTAGTATCTAAATTTTTTTCTCAAATAGTTGTCTTAATTGTAGTAGACGCTTGAGTGAGGCTTTCATGAATTCTATCAAAATTCAAAAAAATATTTTTTTAAAAAAGTACCAAAAATAAGTACGATTTTATCCCTATAAGTTCGAATATCGAAAAAGTACCAAAAACGAATAAAGTTGAAAAATTAAATTCCTATGTTTATTGGTTTAGAAGTTCTAGGGGCCCCAAAAAAGTACCAAAATATAATGTTTACCCGTTTTTACCCCCTAGGCCGCAAATTTGAAAAAAGGTTTAGAAGATAGAAAGTTACCGATTTTTCCCTTTTTACCTCCTAAATATTTGAATTTACAATAAAAAAAAGGTAAAAAATAAAATAACATTCTCAATATATTACAATTTAAAAAAAGAAACAATATATGAGCTATAAGCCAAAACAAAATTATTAATAAATTTTTTAAATTGTTTGTTTACCAACTTTAATGGTTTACGTATAGTAAGTAACACAAAAACCCTCATGGAATGTTAAAAAAAATTTTTAATTTAAAATTTTGACAAGTTTGATCAGCCCAATTAAAAATAATTTGTTCAATCAATAAGTTATTCATTTTGACCATATGTTTTTATTATCATCAATATCAACTTTTTTACATTTAAAACATTTCGCAAATTTTGAAATTAATTACTATTATGGGGGTTATTTGATGAAACATGATTTAAGTTTTAAGTTGATATAAGTAAAAATTGTTTAAGTGATAGTCGTTTTTGAGGTTGTTGTATGTAACATATAAAAAAAAAAAATTATTTTATTTAGTATGATTTCCCACGAAAGGTATTTGACATATGTCTTATTACTTATGTATTTTCGTGTCCGTCAAAATTGTTATTTTACAGACGGTTTACGGTTTTAGTTTTTTCACGTATGTAATTATGTTTTTCCACTTTTTCATAACAGCCGATGTCGGATCAAACAAGAATACGCTTTAATCTTTTTTTCATATGACTTTAACATATGTATCTACCACAATCAATATTTCAATATTGTCACATGACATTAGCTTTAAGTTAAATTTTTTCGACACCCTGTATTTGATATTGATTAAAATTTTGCGTCTTAAATTTTTCAAAATGTGATAAAGTCTGATTGTCAAACCAAAGTTATAAATCAGAAAAAAACATTTTAGATTAGATTACAAAATGGATAGAATTTAAAAATAATATGTTTGTTCTTTGTTTATTAAAATTATAAACTTATCTGATGTTGTTTGTTTAATAAATTATTACAAATTTAATTTACTGATATTAAAATATTATCACAAACTATTTTATTGACAGTTCAAGTGGTTCAAATAACAATTATATCGCGGAAATCGATTCTGCAACCCTAATACGGATAGAATGGCATTAAAATATAAAAAGAGTTGTGTACTTAGGTACTCAGGTAGTTAGCATGGTACTTGTGGAGGTGTAATTTATAGAACAAAAAGAAAAATTTCTACAATATTTATAACCAAAAATAATAGAAATATATTAAAATTTTATAAAGTGCAAGGTAATTTTGATTTGGCAGCTTGAAATGACCGGGAAAACGAAACGAGCGCTAATTAAAAGGATGTCATAGATATTTGCAAACAGCGTTGCCAGAATCATCATTTTTGGACACAAAATATTATTTAACGATTTTTCTTTGCTTAATAAGAGTTTGTAAACAAATATGTATGTACATAATGTTGAAAATGTCTTATATACAATAAATTCACTTAATATATGGAATTTTTTTTTAAAGAAGAATTAACCTAAGTATGGTTTTTATAAAAATAAAAATTTTAATCAATTACATAATTATTTATTTTTTTAACGTTTTTGTTAATAAAGAATCAGATGCAGATTTGCCAAAATTAAAGCATTTACCAACAATTTTACAAAAACGTTAACTTTCCTACTTACAGAGAAATCATTGAAAATTTACTTTAACTGAAAAACCTAATATGTATTACTTTCATATTTAAAAAAGAGAATTTAAAAATTTATTTCATTACAAGAAGTTTTATAAATAATATAAAACATTTTCCATTTTTTTATAAATAAATAATAAACTTTTTAAAACGTTTAAAGTAAAATAAATAACTTTACTTTACGGTGTTTGCCGTAGAAATTTTCTGTTAAAGTAAATCACTACATTTAGAGATACATACAAAGCTAGATGCTTATTTCAGTATGATGTTACTAGTCACTGTTTTTGCAGTGTTTTCCTTTTGTAAAGGGCGACATATATATATTTTTCAGGTTATTAACTTATGAATTAAAACAAATTCGTCAACATGACAATTTTTTAAACTTTACAGTTTAAGTGAAAATATATGGCGTTTTGTAGTTATCATTAAATATTACGTTTTCAAAAAACATACAAAATTATGTTCAGAAAAAAAAACAAAATTTATGCTTCGTTGAATTTGTTGTAAGAACTATTCTTATCTATTTTTTGTCATTTTAGGGCTCATTTGTGCATCATGGTTTTTGCACATTATTAACAAAATTTAAATTGAGTTTTATTGCGTTACAGAAAAGAGATAGTCATATAATACATACATACATATTTCAGTGTATCAACAGTTTAAATTTGAATTAAATCATTAAATAAGTATCTTCAGATTTGTAAATGTTTTGATCAATTTAAAAATTGTTTTTTTTAGTCCCAATTCACATTATGAAAGAAAATAAGTTTTTACTTAACCAGTGTCTTCTTTGAACTTTCTTTGGCGTTCACACAGCACAAGTCTTATTACTTAATTTGTTTTACTTTTTGTTTGAAATTATACCTACACACATTTGTTGTTTTACATTTTACGAATGACAAAACAAAACAGCTTTTAAGTACAAGCAAGTCTGCACTGCTTTTATTCCTTTCTCTTTCTTTCGCACACAAAAAATGAACTTAAAAATAAGACTTGCATAGTGTAAATTGCGACTTAGTTACTCTTAATTTGCGCATTTTTAATTAAAATGTTCTTAACTTACAATCAATCCTTACAATATATGTATGTATGTATGTAAATGAAAAAGAAATCATTCAACAATTGACAAAATAAATAACTGAGTATGACACTAAAGTATTTAAATATTAGTCTTTTTAAAATACGATTTCGACAGAAATTGTATTCCATGACAACTCTTACTAATTTTGCAGTCATTCGAATTCGACAAAGAGAATATACCTGCACCGCACCAAACATTAAGTTCATTAAAAACAAGTAAGAGCGCTATATTTGGCTGTGCCAAACCTTATATACCCTTCACTACGTGTATTTTTGCATGTCTGTGTGCATATGTATACTTATATGTACGTATGTATTTACATGTCTGAAAGGTATTTAAAGTCTTAAAAAACTTGCTTTTTTATGATATTAATTTTAATCCATATATGTAGGTTTTTAGTCCATATCTTTGCTGATTCTGGGCCATTTAGTAATTTTTTTTTGATATTTCCAAAAAGACATGTCTTAAGGTGGATTCACTTATTGTGTCAAGCAAAAAAATTTTTCCGTACAATTTTTTTTTTATATTGAGTTTGACGTCCCATTTGTTGGGAGAACTCTCAGTTTGAATTGGTTTAATTTTAATTGTTGTCTAGACAAAATTGAACTGAGTTGCAATTAGTTTAAATTTGTTCATACGAAGTTGAATTTAGTTGCCAAATCGGGTGTTTACGTATGTATATATGAATTTGGTAGCTTTGATTTTCTGGACAAATTTTTCAAAATGAGTGAATCGTGCTGCAGAAAAGTCTCCGTAAAAAAAATGTTGTCCGTACGAAAATTTTGTCCGAAACAAGTGGGTGAATCCACCCAAGGCGAATTAATATCAGGTGGCCTCAGTTCGGAGAGGATTTTTTTTATCAATTTTTTTTTATATGAAGTTTGACATTATTGTGACGAAGAAGAGAGAGAAAATTATTTTTTATGTATGGAGTTTGACATTATCGTGACGAAAAAAAATAATCAGCTGATTAACTGAGGCCACCTGATATATATTCGCCTTGAATCCACCTTTACACATAAATATAATAATTTTTGTTTAAAACATTTTTTTTTACTTATACATATCGCACAACCAGTTCAAAAGTGACACAACTCAAAATTTTCATTTTTCGAGTTTATATGCATAAACTATGCACAATAAAACTTGTTTATCTATAAGAAACATATCAGTGTATTTTTTTGTAGTTAACTGTTGCTAAAAAACAATTATGTCTTTCTTTATGTTTCAATTGGTATAAAGTTGCAATTCTTAAAAGTGACTTATTTTTAGTTGTGTCAGAAAATATAATGGTAATAGATCCCTACGCTAAACTTACAAAAATGTGTTTAATTAAGAAGATGTAAAGAAAGAAAAACTGGCCATGAATTGTTGGTGGTATGTTTTAAAGTTAGATTGTTAAATTTTAATATAAACGACTTTGAAACTCTTGAGCGGTTTACTGTTGGCTTTCTTTTTGTTTTTTCTTCTTCTGGAATTTGAAAAAGTTAACTGCATAGCAGCTACTGTCATTATTATTTTGTTAAGAAAGAAAAAGATCTTGAATTTTTTTTAGAAAAGTAACAGTTACGGTCTATTATTGATAGTCTGGGCTGGTCATCTTATTTAAGCAATGTATGTTATATTTATCTAATACATATTATTAGGACGCTGCTGCTAAGTTACCATGAAAAAGTACCCGATTGAGCAGTATACCCAAATGATAAGAATATATTTACAATATTAGTGTGAATTGGTGCATACGTCACACCAATTCTACGGCAGACGCGCTTTGTTATTTGTTAGATAAATTTAAGACGACCGGTTCTAAAAAGAATCAGCCAACAAAAAAACAAGCAAAAGATTTCTTTCCGTCACAAAAAACTTAAACTTCCGCAGCTTTTAACTTTCGGTTTACAATGATCTTGCATTCTAGAATGATCGTGCGACTTGATCTCGCCACTCTTTTTTGGGTGGTGTTTTATAAGGTCACAGTGTTTTTGTCAATAAGTTGCAATCATTTTTGTGTAAAAAAAAATACATTTTTTTTTGCTTATATCTCGTTAATTCTCGGATTTTGGTCATTTTCAATAGCACGGCGAAATTCCTGATCATTTGATACCAATAACGTGTCCGTACGACATCGGGAAGCTGAGAAAAGTTGATTTCAACAGACTGACAGAATATTTATACTTGATGGGGTCGCAAATGAATATTGCAGAAATTACGAACGGAATGACAAACTTATATATACCCTTGTCACCTGTGGTGAAGGGTAAACAAATATTTAACGAACTCTTAATTGTAGGAAATGGATATGTGCCAGGCCACAATGTTCGCACGATTCGACGTGGCGATTTCTTTGTCGATATTTAAAATACTACATCTCTTCCGAATGCGCTATTGTCAAAGGTACTGCTAGTTATTTGCAAAAAATTGTTTTATTTTTCATATACATACATATGTACATAAAAATGTAGTTTGCTTTTTAAATTAGGCTTTAATTATTCGATTTATATATTAAACTGTATCCCCCATATTCATAAACAATTTTTAAGTTTACTGAAGGTTTATTGAACGGTTTTTGTATGAAAATTTCGTTCAATAAACCTTCAATAAACTTAAAAATTGTTTATGAATATGGGGGTATGTCTTTAAAATTTAATACAGGAAAAGGTTGCCAGAAACATGGGAATTATTCTGGATGAAATACATTAATTTTATTTTTAAAATTAAGCTGAATTTAATGGATATTGAAAATATTTTCACTGCTTTATCCTAATTTGAAGTTCTTTGCGATAAAAAAAAACCAGTTTACATTTAAAAGTGCAGATCAAAAATAATAGTTCTGGAGGGAAAAATCCTCTATTTTGACTATAAATATAATATATGTATTTTTAAATAAAATTAAGTTTGAGACTAGGAGGCTTTGTATACGATTAAGTTTTTACTAGAAGATTTTTATTCGCCGAAAATCTAAACAAGTTATTCGTAAAAAGAATTGGTTAAGAGCAAATAGTTTCCTTACGATAACTAGACTTTAAAAATTCCTTCAAATTTAACTAAAAATTTAATATTAAATATTTTTTCATATTTATTTCACTTACCTCTTTTTGGAGATGTGTGTTCCTCTCGATTTGAGGCCGCGCCATTATTCGTCTTCTTTTGCATTTGCTGAAACATATTTGCCCTGGCTTTCACACTATTCGTGCGCACCACGCCAGTCGACGACGCCAAAGAATCAAAAGAATCTTTATTTAAGGGTGTTTTTGACTCTTTGTTTTCGGACATATCAAAATCTTGCTCGAGACTAGACATTTCAAATATACGTTCACTGTTACTATTATTACACGACAAGCCTGAGTCGACCGCAAACGAAAGTGTTAAATTAGCGGTATCTTGCGAACAGAGCAGGTTAGAACGGGTTGACGATTTGCGCGGTAAAGGAACTGGAACACCCACCTTAAACGAGGACGACGACTGAGGTGGTGAATAAATTGAACTTGAGAGCGGTTGGGTAAAGGAACGCGTTAAAGTAAATGCTGACGGTGGAGCGTTGGGCGATTGATTGCCGTGTGAGGATAAGTGAGCAAAACCAAGACCTTCTAACGATTGAGCCGGTTTAAAAGCAGATGAACCATTTGGTAGAGTATCGTTTGCTGTAGACACGTTATTTTTAAAGCTACAAATAATAATAATTTGTATTTTTTTTTTATTTATTTAATTTTTTTAATGGGTTTAATAACTTTTTTTGTTACGTGTTTGTACATGTGGCTCATTTAGAATTTTTTTATTTGTTTTCTTTTTATTTGTTTTTTTTTTATATTTGCTTTTGACGTTGTTTTCTTTTCATATTTTTTAATTTATATTATACACTGACATATTTTTGACTCTTTGGAAAATTTTTATATTAACACTCTTAAGATTTTTGCGCAATTTTTTGTTTAAACTTATTTTTCTACAATGGATTTTTACGTTATTTATAAAAATTTTGTACAAAAAATTTGACTTTTTAAGGTGAAATATATTTTAAGATGTGACTTTATTTTGCTTGAAATATGTACATATGTAAATAAACTTGGAAGTGCCTGAAGAAAATATACAATTTAAAAAATTTAAGTAAATTATAAATATGAACGTCACCGAATCGTTAAACACTTTATAAGGAAATAAGAAATTTATTGGCAAGAAGTGAAATTTTATAAAAAGCGCACTTGTTTAGATCGTTTCCTAAGAATGTAAGAAACTGATATTATTATATTTATATATGCATACATACTTACGTATGTATGTATGTACATATGTATGCATGTACAATCATATAAAAACGTAGTTTTATCAATAAGTTTTTTTTTATATACTAAATATATTTCTTATATAAACTTATATCAAAATAAATATATTTCTTATATAAACTTATATCAAGAAAGAGAAAAAAGCAAAATGAAACTATAGCACTTAAAGCATCTTTTAAAGGAGTAAATAATTTTATTTTTTATATTTTATATATTTTTTTTTAAATTGAAATTTAATACACGTTTTTATTAACCATCAGAAATATTAAAAATAACGCGATTTTAATTCAAACAAACTCACAAAAGAAAAAAAGCGTGAAAATTCAAATGACGACCGTTACCAACTAAAAATGCAAAAATTGTATTTATGTTAACCAACTCACTAAACGAAAATATAATAAAAACTTTTATTAGATATTTCGAAATCGTATTCATTCAAAACTAAAAGCTCTCACCAAGAGATCAGTGATGTAGAGAGTAAATTGGTGGAAAAAAAACTGCGCGCGCTTTATTATCACAATTCTCATTCAAACTCTATGTAGTGTAAAATACTCTTGAATTAACACAATTTTAATTTCTTTAAGGGAATTAAAATCGTTTTAATGTATGTTTAAAACATACATATGTACTTACATACAATTACACAAATATAAATGATCATTTCATTATGGTTTTTTCTTTGTTTCCTTTTTGTTTTTCTATTTCTCTGTTTTGACCAAATTTTATCTGAAGTATTTTTAAACGGCGGCAGTGTTGTCGTTTTAGCTTTTTTATTGCAAAATAAAACTTTTATTTAATACATATCGCTCATTTGCTGCAAGAACGGCATAACT